>JBBPCS010005722.1:0-10291 GCA_037974645.1 Hollardia meadi
GCAGAGTAGACAGACAGTGGAGCAGTCGGACATTCTCGGAGCGCAGCTTGCAGTGGAGAATGCGGAGAATTTTGACTCGTTGCATCGCGGCGATGTCTCGCAGATAATACAAATATGAAAAGTATAATTTGCTCAGAGTCCAGAGGCAGTTGTGGTTCGGTCCAGAGTCCGTACTTTGAGGATGACCGCCATAGACTGAACATTTGACTGATAACATGTACTGTACAGAAAAAAAATCATGGCTCAGGCAAGGTTCTATTTATACTAGAGCAATGTGTTAGATGGTTGATTGTTGAGTCTGAACTGGCCACCTGTTGTTTTACTGAAGAACATAGAGCTGATTTTATCAAGACAGAACAGAAAACCCCCAGAAAAACAAAGGAAGCATTTGTATTAATAGCAAATGGCGTCAAAACAAGCGAATTAAAACATGAGCACATCAGAAGACGTGATGTTTTATGAAAATATAACAAAATAAGGAACATTAGGAATGAAGCCCTACATTATGTGCAAGCCTAAAGCCTGAGCCTGTCTGCAGTTGAGATAAATAAATGTAAGAATTTATAGCAGTTATGTTATGTAGGAAGGTGGACTCTCTTTTTGCAACAATTCATGAGCAAAGGAAGCCTATGCAGCGATGACGCAGACAGATGTGGTCACAGAGTACACACAGGCTGGATAATTCCATGCAGCCTACACATCCCCTATAGTAAACATGTGGGATAATCCCGTTAACAGGAGGCCACAGCTCCTAGCTGTCATAATGACGGGGAATAGACCAGGTGACAAAGCTTTGAGGATGAGAGAGGATCATCTTAATTTGCTTTAGCACAAGATGCAGTGGATGCACAGAAGGCTTTAAAGGATACTCGCTCGAAACACAGAACATGCTTCGTTAGCAAGAAGTGTAGGTGTGGGCTTGCAGGAGTGGAGAACGGGTGGTGTGGGCTGTGTAGGATGTGTTTATCTTGTGCACCAGTGAAGGCCCGTGCTGTCAGTCAAACAGCTGGGGGAGCTCTTCATGGTGATGTGCACCTCAGGGGATAAGTTTTGACTACATCTATTAATCATCAGTCAAACTTTACTTTGCTGCCATCTCTTGATTTCACCCTGAGAGATGATGCCGGATGTTTATGCAGACAGAATAGATTTCTCTTGTGAGAACTCGCGCTACAGTACAGACATACATGATGCAGTCTAAGTCTGGGACACATCGTTATTAGATCAGTGTCTAAGGACGGCTGTGTCAGAGCAAATTAAAGCCTCACAGTCTAAATATAAGGAACAGCTTTGCAAGTTGCAAGTTCTGTGCATTTTCACATTCATATTTTTTGTCATATATTGTTGGACTTTGAACAACCTTGTTTTTTCTTGCCTGCCTCTGTTAAGTCAATAACAATTTTCTGCATGACAATGTGTGAGGACTGGGGAGAATTAGCTTATTGCATTTGATTAAAAAAAAAGAAAAAAACATTATATTGCTTGAAACCTAAGAAGCTCCCCAGTCCAGTTATGAGCTTCCATAAGCCCTGGTGGCATTAGCTTTTACCCTTGTTGGCAAGCAGGAGCAGAATATGACTGCTGTGCGCATTGGGCAATATATATAGATCTAAAATACACACCATATAGTAATATTTTATACCCACTGTACATGGGAAGGATGATCTGAGCAATAAAATAATACGCTTTATGAGAAAATCATTACTTATTTGGGCATATAGGTCCCAGAGATGTATGGTGGGACAGTAATGCATACTGTAATATATTTTTATTAATGCCTCAAACAGCTGTCAGCCTGAAATGGATCTGTATTTATCAATAGCTTGCTCGTGCAGGAATAAATCACTATTTAATTGTTGAGACTCCAGAGAAATAGACTCAGCAGGAATAAAACACATTCCCATTCATTGCCCATTTCATTTAAATTCTATTAACCAGGAGCCAAATGAACTTCAGACTATCCACAATGTGTTCACACAAGGAGATAATACAAGCATCACACATGAAGAAGAGGTATCACACACACACTTAAAGTGACAGTTCACCCCAAAATCGAAAATATTTTTTCGTACCTTTCCTCTTACCTGTAGTGTTATTCATCCATCTAGATAGTTTTACTGTTTTGCAGTTTTGGAGATATCGGCTGTAGAGATGTCTGCCTTCTCTCTAATATAATGGAACTAGATGGGCACTTCACTTGTGGTGCTCAAAGCACAAAAAATTAAAATCAATTTTAAAAACTCAACAGCAATATCGCTTGCATGGCCCGACATTCAGGAGTCATGGCCCGGTTACTCAATATAATCCACAGACCTTGTTGTGAGCGGGTTCATTGAGGAACTATTTTCTTCCTGTATCACTGCGCAGAAAGAAGTGTGCATCTACTCATGGGTGAGAGGATAGCTAACTAAGCTACCTAACGTTATAGCTCAGTAGAGGCAGTCTGACAAAATTCAAAAACTCAAGGTCCACTTATTCACTTGCTCAGTTTTCATACAGGTTAAAGAGGAGTTTATAAATTAATTAATTAATAATAAATGTAATGAACACATGACTTAATATGTCAGATTCTATTTATATCAAAGGGCATACTTTATATGATCACAACTGTATTATATTAAGTTGTCAAACATTCATCACATGTTAAGAAGGCTTGACAGGAGTTGTTGACAAATACATTATTAGTCTTAAATAGTCCCTATACAGTAACTTCTATGATGCTACATTACAGTGTGTTAAAGTATGGTGTAAACAATTTGTTTATTGTTTATCAATGCTAAATAGAGGGGGTTACATTTTTACCCATATTTTCGTCAATATAGTAATGTGAATAAAAACTGCAAAGTTATGGTACTAATTTATTAAAGGCCACATTTTCATCATTGTATACATACATTATATAAAATGATCCAGGAATCCTATTTCTAAGAATATATATCTGGTTAATTTCTACATTATGAAGAAAGCTCTGCGTGGACTTGGAAATGTTCGCTGGTGGAAAATGAGTTGAAGTTGCTCAGTCTCATTTCTCCTCCCTGAGCTCCCGTTGGCCGTAGCCAGGATCACACACAAGGTTCAATTTTGGTGAGTGCAAGACCATTTTGTGGCACAAGCTGGGTCAGAGCGGAGCAACCACATCAACCTGCTTTTATAAATCTTCTCGGACTGGTCCTGAGTGATTGGCCAAGGCCAAAGTCTTCAGTCCCTCAAAGGAGGAGGATAATCTGAGCGACTACCGGGCCTGAAAGCTGCAGTGGACAGAACACTGCGGCTGGGCACAGCTCCAGAGTCAAAATATCCACTGTGACCTTCCCTTCAGACACACGTCCAAGTGAGGAATTATCTAACAATATGGAGGGAAATCAAGTTGGACAAGGACATAACTTTCTTTGTGCAGCTGTCAAAAAACACAGTGACAGTTGCTTGTGTGTTCTTTTATTTCAAAGCTTGCCTTATAAAATATAAGTTAAATGTAAATAATGTCTTCTGGTGTTGATGATTTTTTTTTTGTAATTATTTACTTCTGCTTTTCTTTAAATAAAATATCTGTACACTCTCACAGTTGTGTTCCTTATTGTTTTGTTGCAGGTGATGTCACTAACATTTATGTCAGGCAGACTTTAAAATGATAAGTCTATGTTACAAACATGTTCATCAAAGACTGATGATAAAGTATTTGCATAGTAAAGATTCAAGAAATGTATTGGTCATTATATAACACAAGAATATACAGTATAATAAAACAAAGATAGTAGCTGCTCTGTAGTCTGGTGGTACGGCAGCGGATACTTCTGTATCTCTTGTCAGACAGCAGCAGGGTGGAAAGGCTGTGGTTGGGGTGGGTGTTGTCTTTTAGTATCCTTTGGGCTCTGTGCAGGCACCTCACCGATATCACTGGTAGGTAGATACCATCGATGTTCTGGGTGGTTTTAATGACCTGCTCCAGAACCGTCCTGTCTTGGGCCATGTAGGAACCATGCCAGTTTGTGATGTTTCCAGTGAGGATGCTTTTTTGGTGTAGTAGCAAGTGATGATTGTAAAATGAAGTCTATTGGACACAACGATATGGTAGAGAGCAGCAATATTTAACAAAAAACAACACCATGTCCATGCCGCTGAAACTGGCCACACAGTCTGCATAAACCCTGTCAAATAATGAATTTATAGCTCAACAAACAGCCTTATTTCTGCCATATACCCTGCATGAATAAATTGACTCCTCTTTAACTAGAACACCTATGAATATAGCCTGCCAGTGCACTGTGTGGAGAGCCAAAGTAACCTGCTACTCGTTGTCAAGTTCACTTAAAATCCCCTTAATATCCTCTTCATCACCCAAGGCCAATTGTAAGTGTGCTTAATATTCCAAACAACTTTTCTAAACTGTGTTTTAATACCGCTGTGGGGAATTAGCTTCTCGTATGTAAAAAGTAATAATTAGAAATAAAACAGTGTAGCTAACGGCACGGCACACACATCTGAAACACACACACACACACAATTCAACCGGTGCTCGGCGCCGACCTATCTCTGAAATTATAACAACCAGTTAAATAAATAGGGGCACAGCAGCCCATCAGACACCACAAATCACATTGAAAAAGCACTTTTACTCACCTATTTGAATGGCATGAATAATTGGCAATGACTGTTTAAAAAAAGGACAAAGAACTGTCTTTTGGTAGCTTTGCTTTGCTTTGCCACTTTCTCCTCCTGTTCCTTTCTCTCAAGTCTTCTCTTACAGCTGCTTTTATGCTTGAAAGACACGACTGCTTGCTTGGCTCGTCAGTCATGACAGACTTGACATTGGACCAAATCAACATACTGTACATATTACCCGGCATTCATCATTGCATATCTGCATATGACAAAAACACAAAATAAAATAAATAATTCATTTAATAGTTTTTAAGTTTATTTGTAGTTTTCACAGTTATTTCATATAGAAATATGCATATAATTTTGTTATGGAGATTGCTACCAGCTATTTTACCAAAAAGAAAAAAAGAGAAGAAAAGGAAAACAAAGATGGAGTCGGGTTTGTCTTTTTGAGGGCCTTTATAGCAAATTGCACACAGGAGCCTAATTTGTTATAGTTGTTGTTTAAATACCAATGCAGTAATGTGGTGGCAGTATTTAGTGGTGACATGTTGTCTGAAGAACGTAGGGGGGTCTGCCTTCTTTATAGTGTGGTACTCAAGCCCAGTGTGTTCACTTTTCCAGTCAGCTTCAGGGGGGAGATTGTATTGAAACTGAATCCACAAACAGCAAAGCTTGAATATTCCACTGACTTCCTACATTCCTACATTTTATTTCCCTTATAGAATGAAGCTTAGCGTAAGTTCAATCAGGAAGACTATTTATGTTACTCACTCATTTTCGTTCCTCTCTCTCTCCCTCTTCTCCTGCTCCTCGTGTCATCATATCCCTGCTGTCAAACTTTAAATCTGTTCTCCTCTCTGTTGCTGTCAGCTGTCATTTCAGTGCGAATCGCTGCGACCCTCCTCCACCCCATTCACCTCCAATTCATCATTTTCATTTTCAGGCCCGCTCCTCTTTGCATCCATCCAGATCCAGCATCCTCCTCATCTTCATCATCACCACCACCAGTGTCTAGACTCCATCGGGGGGGTCCTTAATAGTCAAGTCTAATATTTTTTATCCAGGGCCACCAGCAGGTCTTTTTGAGACATATCTCAAAAGATGGTTTGGCAAAAGATTTGATCCAAACATTCTGTCATGGTTTAGGTTTAAGTGTGTTATGGGTTTGAGTTTCTAGTTTATATTCCTGTGTTTGTTACCTTCTGTGTTATGATCTGAGTTTCTAGTTTGTTGTTTCCTGTTTTATTTTGAAGGTTTTCTCCTCTTGTGTCTAATTCTGCTTCACTCTTCCTCCACTTCCCTGATTAGTTTCACCTTGTTAATCTTCCCTTCCTTGTGTATTTAAGTCCATGTGCTTCCCTCTTTCTTTGTCAGATCATTGTGTCGCCTTTCATGCCTGACTGTTTTCTGGACCTTGTTAGTGTTTTTGGACTTTTGGATTTTGCCTTTACCTTTTTGGATTTGTTTGCCTGTTTTGACTTATTCCTGGTTTTCTACCTTGCCTGCCTAACAACCTGTGAGTTCACCTTTTGATTGATAAATTACTGCACTGAACCTCTCTGCCTGTGGCGTCTACTTTTGAGTCCAAAACCAGTTACTAGTAGTTCCGACACAATCGTGACACATTCATGTTACCTAAGACAATGAATTCCAATGAATTTAAGTCATTTTTTAAATATGTACAATACTTTAATTTTTGACCAAAGACCTGATAAACAAATTACATTTCCAGCAGAACATAGCTGTACTTTGTGCTCAGTGCTAATTGGGATTTGTTAGCATGCTAATACAAAAAAATGTTAAAACATACCTGCTTAACATCATCATGTTGGCACAGTAAAATCAGGATTAGGCTAAAAGCAATGCTGTGTGCGAATACAGCCGCACGGAGCTGCTGGCATGGCTGTAGCCATCTGTCTTGTTTAATTACAGCACTGTTATCATCCCATGCTGAAGTGTTCTTTTGTAATTTTGTGACACATAAATGATGTGTTTACATTTTGGGGACAAAAGGCCTTGAGACCCTACTCTCTCCCCATTGGCTAGCAGAGTTGGAGTCCCCATGTGTCCTGTAGTTTTCTGTTGTTCCAAATGGCTGACTGTATGAAAATGTGGTGCTGAATGGCACTAAATTTTGAATCAGGATTAGACTTCACCACTTGCCCCTCACAAGGACAACATGTGCTCACTTGATGTCCACATTGCTCATATCACCAACAACACTCGGTGCTCTCCAGGACAGTCTTTAAGAGGTCGTGTTTCTTGCTTAAAACTGCATTCTCACACCATGCCAAGCAGAGGTCAACTGAATCCTGCAGTCAGGAGATAGCAGTGTAACACCAACAACATTCTCATTGTCTCAGACCTGCTGTCCAATAGGCCAATGACCCTCCCTCAGGCTCCATCATGTCTTAAGGGGCACAACCCAAAGTGGCTTTCCAGCGTGCAGTTTTTGGCTGTAGTTTCAGCCTTAGCTCCATACTCTGTCTAAAATAAAAGATGTAGACTGTAGGGTCAGCATGGCACAGAACTTTAGCTGAGCTGTGTAGTTTAAGTAGATTAAATCCCAGAGATGGAATCTGAGCTTGAATATCAAAGTATTACATTGTGTAGAATTGCATGCATTTAATATGAAAACTATGAGATATACACTCACATATTCCCAGTCACATACTCTAAGGCAGGGATGTTTCTTTCTTGTTATTTGTTGTTATAAAGGGCCACCGTGGTTGAAATGATTAAAAAAAAAACTTATTCATGTTTTTGTTTTTCAATGCTGACATTTGGCCTTTATCTGGGTTGTTAGAAAATTAGAGAGTTAAAATAACACTGATTGTGTGTCTGGATAAATGACAAGGAACCAAACAAAGAGAGCAGGCTCATTGTGATTCTCCCAAAAGAAAGAAGAAAGGAATGCAATAAGTGACCTCGAGCACAGGGGTCTAAATTGGAAAAATAAAATGCAATTTGTCCAGGGCAAACCGTTCTTGCTGCCTGACAATTGGCACAACGCAATAGTGTGGCTGGTATTTGAGAGACAAGCAAAGCAGTCAGACACCTCCTCATATACTTTTATAATTAGTTTGCTATGAAATCTTGCTGTGTAATAAGGTGTCATTACTTAATTTTCAATCTTCTTTTCCATCATAATGCACTTTCCTGTTGTTGCCAAGGGAAATGTAATTAGCTCATTTTCATCTGCTAGCTGCAGTCACTATCAGCAGGACATTAGCAGTCCGATCTCATCCTTTTCTGTCATGCAGGAGTTGTTTACCTAATCTCAAACTACGATGCAGCTCAAGATTATAGAAAGGGCTTTACATTTACAATTACATTTCTAATGTCACTTTTGTGATAACTCTGTTGTGCTGAACAAGCACTCCAAGTCGGGATGACCTCAATTCAAACAGCATTAGGATTTTTAATAATGAACAATTTTAATTGAAAGCACCCTTGAAATTGCGTGCAGCTGTTCAATTACATTACAAGACACACAGTCTACAACATAGACAATATATGTACAGTTGATGATTATTTTCTAATGAGAATAAATTTTACTTTTTTATTAATTATTTTATTTTTCATATATTATCACACCATAATGACTACATGCATACAATTTGTAACAATAGACAACAAAGAAACTTATGGAGAAGCCTACATTTCAATCAATTTATAAGATCATTTTGCAGGTCATGAACGCCACATTTTGTCGTTAAGAATAATTTTGTTTTTTGTGAAACCGCTCAGTGAACTGCTACTTGTCTCTCACAATACACACCGACACCAACATGGCTGTCTAAAGTATTAAAAGTCTGGCCATGTTGACAGCTGCAGCTAAGTGAAAGGAGAGTTCGTTGGTTCCGTTTAGTTGGTACCGGCTCTACAAGGTTTCAGTCATGGGCTTTTGAGACAATGTCACTTACACGGCTGTTGGGTGCGTAGTCTTTTTAATTATGTATTTTCACAGTCTTATACTTCAATACTTTATAACAAGCTGTGACATTGCTTGATTTACAAATTTATCTTTTAAATTGACAAACATAATATCTGTAATTCATGGCACAATGCAAAAAGGATCAAAAAATGACTTGTCTCTCGCCATTAACTACTCTACATGTTTACTCTGAAATAACATCCCATGGTGGTCCACCGGAAGAGGAGGAACTTCGCCTCCCTATGTCATCAGTGCAGTATCTTTATTAGTACAAAAACATTTAATATGTACTTATTATATACTTAAATTTCTGTTCACCATCATTAGAACACAAAGCCAGCTAAGGAAGTTTGGAATAGGAGTGGACCTGTGCACAAATTTTCTCGCACAGGAAGGCAGATTAATGAAAAATATTTATATGATTGACATAAAAGATATACAGGTAATTATAGTGCTGAAGACTAGCAGATACAGCACCTTGAGGTGAAAGAAAAATGATAACACTTGGAGTGAATTTGACTGATTTGGGTAATTATTTCTCAGCACTTAGGACTTGTTTTGACTGTGTGCCTGTCAAAACAAGTAGCTTCCACATAAAGAGACGATACCTGCATGCTGTCCATTTGAATCATTTACTAATGCTTCCCAAATTATAAGTGACTGGAAAGAACGAGTCATCTTCCTTGGAAGTGAGGTTTAAACTGCAAATCTTCATTCCAGTTCAATCAATGCGCGTGAACTGTATGTGAATTTCACCCGGCGTTTTCACCCCTCAGGATGTCGGTGAACCAATTAATCCAGCCCATAATAGACCGTGTGCTAGTGGATTATTGTACTGATTGGAAGGTTCAGACACCAGCAGTTAATTAGCTTTAAAGAGTTCGAGAGACACCCACATCCCTCCTAACTACCTAATTTAATTTTCAATCTTAATGTAATTATCACACACGCCCAATCATTGATCAGCTGCAGGTATGCTGATATTCAACAAGAGGAAAGAGCCGCCTTTCTGCCATTCGCTTCAGACTCATTTTTCCACTGGGGACTGGCAGAAACACCAGCTGTTGCTGTCTCAGTCTGTCCACACTCTAATAATAATAATAAAAAAATAACATGAAGATGGGGTCCATATTGTGTGAGCTGAGGAGCAGACAGGGCGTCCAGCACAGTGATGAGAACTAATTGGAAGCGACAGGGAGCTGATAGGCTGACATGATCCGGGTCATGGTAACACTGGGAATCTTGCATCATCACCACTGTTCAGCGCTATGTATGGAACAGAAGATTTGGAGATTTGTGTTGCTTTATTAAGGTTTTTGTTTTAAATAATTATTACACCTGTTATGCAGGACACACATTGCCTTCTTTGCTACTCATACACATTTAAAAATGAATGCATTCAAAGTTCAAAATTCCTGTGACACATAGATTTGTTTTTAAATTTGAAGTGTGTCATATTTGTTAGTGTGAAACTGGACAAATACGATGCAACATTAGGTACCCCCGGTGTGTTCACCCCCGATGAGTGGGTCTGTCCATCCACCGGCGTGGTGCAGACTAAATCTTATTACAAGACATATTTCATGACTTGCCATGAAATTCTAGACCTACTGACTTTGATGATCTCCTAACTTTTCATCTAGCACCACCAGCAGGTCAAAAATGTCCACAGATTGAGTCATATACTGTATCTCCACATTTACTCAGTGAATAGGCAGAAGGGGGGGGGGGGGGGGGGGTTAAAAAATCAAA
>JBBPCS010005723.1:0-10290 GCA_037974645.1 Hollardia meadi
GATATTGTGTTTTGGCTGTGTGAATATTTTTGCTTGCTGTTGGAATTGTGTTTCGTTTGGGTAAAAATGGTTATGATTAGCTTGTAGCTGGCTTTCTTCCCGTTCTTTCATCAGTATCTTTCATCAGTTTGCTGTTGTTAATGTCACAGTATCATGGGGACTACATGAATGTTATATTATTTGTAGCTTATGCTTTGATATTAAGGACTTGTTTTAAAGATAGTAACGCACATTTCAAATTCAAATTGATAGTGTAGACCACACAAACAGAGAGCTACATTACAAATTATTTGTGTGTATGTGTGTTTGTGCTGAGTCCACAGGACAGGCAGTCCTATTAGTGCTGATCCAGTGTCACCCAGCGGGCTGTGCACACCGATTATTCAGATGAGAGTGTTTGTTAAGGCAGCTCACTGATCAGATGTGTCAGTTGCAACCGCAGCAACACTGACAATAACATTAACATTGTTCTATTTCAAAATAAATGCAAATGAAATTCCCCCCCAATAATGAGCCCGAGTTTGATATATATTTATGTACACACGCTGTTACTGTTAACAAGGAGCGACCAACAAAACACCACCCACTCCTGCTACACTGGTTTTTAAAACAAACGAACCCTCCATGCTGAAGCTTGCAGGACTGACTGACTGGAGCTGCTTTCATGGGACAGTCGGAGTTCAGGGGATCATTTATGACATTTACTGACGTGTGAAAAAAACAATAATCTGTTAGACAAAATACAAAGTAATTGGTAAACAGAAACTCTGCAGTGCTGCTAAAAATCAACACTATTGTTGTGTAACCGTCATGTTTATCTGGTTCTGCTGCTTCACATTACAGTAATAATAATATTTCCCTTCTTCAAATTGTTCTTTATAAAATAGAAAACTACTTTATTAAACCCCATGGAGGAATTAATTTTCTGCACTGAACCCATCCAAACACCGCTACACAATCACACAGCCTGGAGAGCTCTGAGGGCACGATGGCAGCAGGTTGTATCTGACCTTGCCAGATTTTGCCAGATTTTTGTGAAGGGGATTCAAACTGGCAACCTTCTGGCTATTAGTCCACCTCTTTAGCTCTGGACTACCTACTGCCCAAGTTGCCCACCCTTATATAGCAGGCTAAAACAGGCCCTGACAACACACATATACATATATACGTATTTAGCACAAAGAGGTGCAAACACATGCACTTTTACAGACACGCACGATGGCTGATTTGTTATAACGTACAACAAGGGTCACAGTGGGAAGCTGGAATATTATTTCCCCTTTGTTCAGCCTTCAACCCTCCACCTGCTCCACAAGAGTTTGATTCTAACAAGAAGCATATGACTGCTGTCAAGTCTACTCATGTCATCTACTGAGAACACACACACACACACACACACACACACACACACAGCAACCACAATCTGATGATGCGAATATAGTATTCAGACTTGCACATTTACACACTTTCAGAGGTATTGAAGGGCAAAAACATGCAAAGCCATTATTGTAGATTGTTATTAACGTGCTGCTGAAGTAGCTTCAAATGTGCATGAAAAGAGACTTGTTCTAGCTTGCTCCTCCATGAATATTGACAGCATTCAGACCCAAAGCCACTGCAAAGCATACATGAAACTCCCAATCGAACAGCCATATTTTTATTCATGACCAATTTATCTTTAGAGGCGCTGTTCCAACACGTTCTCATTGCAGGTCGTCACATAGCGATGCTTTTGTCTTGCGCCACTCGCATCTCATCCAGACTCACAACATGTACTGCCTCATGTTGTGCAGTTGCTTTGATTTGTCTCATACTGACGTGGATGTGTTTACATTTGAGCTACATTAAAGCCCGCTGCGTCTCATCCAAGAGTCCCTCCTGCGCTCGGATGAGACAGCGGAGGGATGTGACAAAATGTCAGTATTTGACGCCCACAGTTGAGTATTTGATACCCACAGTATATTCAGCGGAGCGTTCCTTATACTAAAATCTATAGATAGCGGTAGTGAAGCATACACACGACTCGCTGTGAACAAAACGAGCCAGCAGCTCCCATGTTAAACACAAAGACTGATGTGATATAGGACGAGCAGAAATAGCAACAGATTTTCTGCTGTGTGTTGAGGTTCTTGGTAATATATCTGGAGCAACACTGCGGAGTGTAAGAGCATAACAGGCATACTGTATCAGCACTGTACTTTGTCTTCTATAACTCAAAGTGCTTATTAAGGTCTTCATGAGGGAAGCTCAGGTGATACTCGTAGCTACAACTCCTCACTGCTGCACTGTCGCTCCTCTTCAAAAAGAGAAAAAAACCTCAAATGTTTTTTTGTGTTTTTTCTAAATGTCAGATTTTACATCAAGCTAAAAATCAATGAGACAATTTTTGCATGTTTTTTTTTCTTACAGCAGTGTTATATTTTCTATATGTTTCTCTAACAAAAGGCTCATGATCAAAACTCGATTACATTTCAGAATGAAACTTTATATTCATGATGTGGTGCTGGCCTACAGGGCAGTGAAGGGAGCTGATCCTTCCTACCCTCAAGCCACGATCAAACTCCATGGTGGTGGAATGAAGTCACGATGACAGCGTTCCTGGCCATCTTCTTCTGCAGGCAACCCCCCCCCCACACACACACACACCTTTTGAAGACGACATCTCAAAAAACCTTGCGAGCGCTTGATAGAATAAAACAGTCAAAAGCATCTGCCAAGTGAATGTAATACTCCACATACTTTGTTTTGATGTCCTTATTGCCCATGGCCATTTTCAGGTCATTCTCAGTACCAACAAGTCAAATACATCAGGCTGGTCAGTGGCCCTAGGCTTCAGATTATGATATAGCAGGGACCTCTCTAGCGTCGTTTCTGGAGGTGCTCTTCTAGACTATTAGTATAAAAAGATCTCAATTTTGATTAGCTCACATAAAAAGTCTGTCCTCCTCTGTAGTGGCATTAAACCAGCCGGGCTCTGATGCTAATGCTCATGAATGTAACTGCACACAGAGATCTTTGTCTTTTGTTTAAATTATACTACACATGAGGTTCTACACTGAAGGTAATCTTTATAAGACAAGTTTGTCATTTTTGCTTATAAAATATCAACAGACAATTTTTCTTTACACACGTGAAACATTTTGCTCCTAATCTTCTTAATATTACAAAGTGACCTGATATGGAAAATGAATGACAGATCACTCAAACAGAATAATGATTTCAACTCATTAGTCCAGGGATCCAAATGCCCCAATTAAATATCTTTTTTAGTAAGTATCTAACTTTGTAGATACATTCAATACATATAAATGCATAAATACACATAAATACATTAGGAATGTAACTCAGGAAATGTTGTATTGAAATCGTACCAAGCATGTCATTTCTATTTCTCTTGGTCTGTCACCCCACTTCTTTGACCACCATCCATCTATCAAAACACTTTATCCTGGTCAGGGGGCTCCGGTGACACAGCAGAGCAGGAAACACAGCTGCTTACCAGCTCATTTTCTCCAGATCACCCTTTTGGATCTCCATTTTGCTCCCAGGCCAGCTGGCTGATGTAAATACTCTGGCCTTTATTATTATACGGCTCAACTTGTGTGACTCAAGTCCACACCTTTGGTATGCTTATTATGGTAACAGAACTGTAATCCAGGCATATTTTTCCAATGCAAAATGTTTGCAAATGAATAAAGTTTGAATGGCAAGGAGGTGACAAAGAGGCCAAATGACCAGTTTGTTTGCACGCCAAGATAGAATAAACAAGACAAATGCCGTAATTTCAAGAATGGGTAGATGGAGGATAGAGGAGTGTTGATAACCCAAAGAAAAGAGAAATGTGTTCCAAAGAACATTGCAGGCCAGACGGTGGCCAGAAACCTCTAAATGAAGTATGATAACAGCATATGAAAGCATTGCAAAAAAATATTACTGTCATTTTTGCTTTATTTCTTTTCCTCCCTCATAGGCTTATTTCTATTACTCCTTATTTGGAAATGTTGTTTCCAGATGGGAGTCACACCAAGATAATTAAGTACAGCATAACTAATAGAAACATGCATTAAATGATAGAAATATAATTAGAAATATAATATATAAATATAATATAATATATACAAGTATAGTTACAATAAGGAAAATTCCTTCACAAGTATATAAATTTGTGGCAAGCACATACAAGTGTCCTTAATTTCAATGTTAGGCGGATTTCTCTTACAAGCCCTGAGGGTTTTTTTAATGTTGTATTTTCGTTTTTTATATTTCTTTTTTTTCTATATGCCCCATCTACAAACAAGATGTGGTCAGTTGTTGTGATGGAGCATAAATCTGAATTATTGCCCATGTACAACTGCTCCAGTCACAGAGAAGCCACCTGAAGCTGAAATCTGAGCCATCTGAAATGTATTTTGTGATTGTTCAAACAGGGCTGTCACTTAACGCTCGGAGGACGCCGTAAATGTTGCATTTAATCAGCTCATCCCCAGCTCATCAGATTATGACATTTTTTCACGGCCCCTCTCGTCGCATCAAGACCAAGTGTCACCAGTCATTTTCTGAACCTGACCACGTGGTTTTTGTGCCTAAATGCAACCAAACATCACAGAAGTTGTGTGTCTTAACTTAGCCAAAGGAACATAGACCTTGTGCGTCAAGATAAGAGCACATGACAAAATGTCGCTGGGGTGAGACCCGGTTGGTTTATTGGATTGGTTTTATCATCAGAGTTCCATGTGCAAGTGTAGATATGTTTTTAGCGTGTGTGTGTGTGTATGTGTGTGTGTCCTCCTTCCAACATGAATGAGCTTTGAACAGATGAGAATGACCTAGAAATGTGATTTATTGTGCTGACTTTCATAACGGCCCATTGTTATACTACTAGGGGGACTCCCTGAGACTCCACACCCCAGGAGTGTCACATAGCTGTATTTTGGGAACCACTGGGGTTGATAATTTAGGAAACAGCAAGATCAGCTCCCCATTATAAACTACACCTGGGTGTACTGAATCCACCAAATAAACATCCCTGTAATAACAAATCCAGGCCAGCGGTCCCACATTACATTATTATGTAACACTGCCCTGGTTTTCTCTGCTGTTCGATAGTGGAGAATGAGCCATGTAGCAGCATGAAGAACAGCACGTCAAACTTTTCTTGGAGGACACAGTCAAAGACAAATCAGCCTGCAAGGGCAGGTCAGGGAACGCCTCTTCCCATTAGAGCCTTAATTTATACTTAGAAGATGCAGGAACGGAATGAGATGCATGTGCCCGTCATGCGCAAGTGAGTTGTCACTTAACTAATCAAGTCACAAGCTCCGGCCTGTTCCAGTCTGCTCGGCTTATCTATAATCACAGAATGGAGCAAGTGTGCTTTTGCACATCCTGTCTGAGGGACAATCTGATGCTGTCTGTCTTTAACCTTGTCCTTTTTGTCTGTCTCTTCAGATGCATTCTACTTCATGAGATAGAATAAGGCCTCAGAGAGAGATCATAACAAGCATATGTTATATGCATTATGGTTTTATAATCGTGAGCACTGTGCGTACTTGCCCCTCGATGAAATGTGAAAATAAATAAATGAATAAATAACTAAATTCAAAGAGGCCCAGTTAAAGGAAGTCTTAAGATAAGGTAAACTTCATTGTCCCGAAGGAAATTTGTCTTGGGCATAAAGTGCTCTACACAGCTACAATCCATAAAAAAACAGGACAACAATGTACACTCAAACAACATGATACAATATGAATGTACCCAAAGTCTTCTCAGCTAAAGGTCTGGAACATCCTGATTTCTAAAATATTTAATTTTCTGTGCCCTCAGATTTGAGTGGGTATGTTTGCTGTGCTGTAAAGAAGTGGCCACCACGGTCTCGGTTATGAGACGTACTGGTTTTGAACTGATGGTGAACAAATGAACATATGAGTCTGTCTTTTGATTAAGCTCTGATTGTAATGTGATTGTAAGATAGTACAATACTCACATGGTTCATTTGAGATTTATGTCAACCTACCCTGTAAATAAACCTTTGACAGGAGCCAAATGTCAAATAGCAACAGCAGGAGTCAAACTTCTGCAGCCATTAAGGATCGAGTGAAAAGTAATACCAGCCTGGTCTCACCAAACAGCATACGAAAAACACACCAATGTCTTTAATCATTGTACATGTCATCAGAGCACATTGTTTGCTTTTTGTGTGTCATTTAATGCCGTCCACATGAAGCTTTTCTAATGCAATTTTGGGCGTGAATTTCACAGAGAAAAAATTGTCAGGTGACGTAGTATAACGAGCGTTTGCATATCATGCATTTTATCATTGACATGTTTGTTCCAGTCTTCTTTAAAGAAACTGTTTACCTCATCAGGTAATGGCTGTTTTAACAGCCATTAATATCAATATTAAAATATTTAAAATTAAATTATGCTCAAAATGTCTCCTCCAATATAGTGATAAGCTATAAAAACATAAATTTAAAAAAAATTGCTGTGCTACCACGCTCCACCATCTGAAATCACCATTACCTCATCCAAAGAGGTTATGTTTTCACCCCTGTCTGTTTGTTGGTTTGTAGGTTTGTGTGCAGGATTATGCAAAAACTTCTGCATGGATTTCAATTAAACTTGGTGGGAGGATGAGGAATGGGCCGAGGAAGAACCCATAAAATTTTGGTGCGGATCTGGATAAAGGGGCGGATCCAGGAGTTTTCATCACTTTCGTTAACATTGCAGGCATTTTTCCACATTTTCGTTAATTTCTCAGCGAATAATGCATAAATCTTGATGAAAAAATCCAGGCATATGTAGGAGGTGGGTATCTGTGAGGGGGTACAGTTTGGTGCGGATCCAAATAAAAATCTGGATTTATTTAGTGTAATTTTGTTTCTCATTAGTGTGATTTTATGCTGTGAATAAATGCTGTTCTTAATGTAATTTGGTTTTTCTATTTCATCAACTGATTATTCTTCCGTAATGGAGATTATGATTTCACCTGCATTGTTTTGTTGGCTTAGCTATAAGGCTTGATTCAGCTTAATTTAAGGGGACTGTTGGCCCTTGGCGGAGGTATGCACTCTGAGTGCCATTCTAGTTAGCAAATGTAAACATTATCATAACTCAACTCAACAAATTGCCATTTTAATACTAACAGGTTCACACATGGAGGAGACTGATGTGGTCATTGGGTCAAACAAGCTCTGGACCTTGACCCAGGCGACCGGGGTTTGTGTCCCGAATGAAACCAAAAATAAATGTTGATCTATTTTATTTACGTCCGTAAGTTAACTTGCGTAACTTAAACTTATGTCACAAACATTACATAAGCTACATGATGTACATAATGTAAGTTAACTTATTCTAACTCGGACCATGATTTTTGTCTAAACTCATCCAAACTGCAAACGTGGGTCACATGATTAAGACAACAAAGGTCATATGATGAAAGTCACCTGACAATGTCCTTCCCTGCACACCTAAAACTTAAAAACTCACCTTAAACCTAAAATAAAATGCGGACATGCGAAAAGCTTAAAATACATGAAATAACATGCGGAATGTCCTTTAAAAGTGACGAGTTATCCCATCATGTTGGTCAGATAACACAGGGATATACAACAAAATAATAGCTGCAGTCCGTTTGATACTCACAAAAATGTTTTTTATTTGATTTGTTTTAATTATACATTTATTTTAGTTGAAACAAAAGACCAGTATATTCCTGGCCCACAAGATAACAATGAACAGGACAAAAAGTGTGTTAGTTGCTCTTAAATTCTAAAATTGATAGGAATGTCTCTTCTGTTATTTAGCATCCAGCCCTGGCAGAACCTTTGATCCAGGCTATTTGCAGTAATGATGCGTAGGCTTCCCCCAGCCAGTGGGCACATCGTTTAACATCCAGAATGACTATTACATTGATGGAGTGTTCTTGTTTTTTGGCTGAACAAACAAATGGATCTGGGGGAGGAAACCTTGATGTGTAATGTGCTGCTTTTGGTGACATTTGGAAACCGGCAACTGCAGGAAGTTGTTGACTTGCCTCAGAGGGGCAAGAGTGTAAAAGTGAAGAAGGTGGGTTGGTTTTAGCAACATATGTAGAGAGCTTATAGAGGCAGTTTGGTGTGTAAGGCTCACTGTGACACACTGCAGCTGTCTTCTGTCTGTCTTTGGAATGGGGCCCTTGTTTAAAAAAAAAAGTGATAATATATGAGGGCTAAAGAGGTTTTCTGAGGTTTGAGGTTAGACCACTTAAATTCAAATTTGCACAAAAATATAGTTATATCTCCACTTTGCTTTAAGGGTTCCCTGTTATGAACACATCTAAAAGCAATATACAGTAGTTTATAACCAATCTGAATATCCGGAGGTGGGACAAAGCCTGCTGCCATATACCTCTTGCACACCAAAAAATCCACTAATACCCTGAACATCTGACTTTTCAGTGGGAAAGGGTACAATCCATCCATCTGTGTGTTCAAGTGGCACATGAACATCTTTTAGTCAGCGTTGAGTTTGAAAGACTAAGACTAAAGTAAAAGATATAAAAAAGTACATTTCCAGAAGCCTCCATGCTGCTTTCTACTGTTCCCTTTTTGCGGCAAGAAGATGCTCGTTTCTTTCTGCGCAATGATACAGAGTAATTGGGTTGAAAGAAAATAGTTCTTGCATGAAACTGCTTTCAAAGATATTCCTAAATTGCTTGCAACTGTGCGCTGAGAATGTTGCTCTACACTAAACTGCTCACAACAAGGTCTGTGGATTATCTTGAGTAACCGGGTCATGATTTCTAAGAAGAGACATTACTGTTGAGTTTTCAAATGTATTTTTTGGTGCTTTGAGCACCACAAGTGAAGTACCATCTAGTTCCATCATATTGGAGAGAAGGCAGACATCTCTACAGCTGATATCTCCAAATCTGAGCAACTCACACCAAAACAACCTAGATGGATAAACAGCACTGCAGGTAAGAGGGAAAATTTGGGATTTTGGTGTGAACTACCATCAGATTGTAAATGTAAATGTATTAAAGTGGAAAACTGGAATGTAAATCAAGTGTTGGACAGGTATCACTGATTGCTTTTGTAAAATGTTATTAAGATCATAATTTTATGAATGGTTAAGAGAGGAGAGCTGAGGAAAAGAAATAGAGGGGAGAGGGCTAGGAAGGAGAACGTGGGGTGAGAGGAGAGCAGAGCACACGCTCCTGCTGCTCATCCAACTTTACTTGTAAATATATAAATAAAAACAACAGTTTGCTAAACCTTGATCACATGGACTCTGCGGGACGTCAGACACTTTCATACAGAATGAGTAAACAAATCACAGGATGACGTTAGATGAGTTAGAGCCCCGTTAATTACATTCTGCAGCAACAACAGAGCGTTTACTGTATTAATGCATGCTGATACACTTGATGTAATGTCCACCAGTTTGGTCCTAACTTAAATATCACAAGAACCATTAAATTAAATACCATTTGTTCAGACATTCATTGTCCCCAGAGTCTGAATCTTACTTACTTTGGTGATCGTGGTGTTTTTACCTGTATCAGGTTTGTGGTTTTTCAGTGAAATGTCCTGACTTTCTCATGTAATATGATATGCACATTAATGTTCTGCTCAGGATGAACTGCAGTGACTTTTCTGATCGTCTGACTCTTCATCAAGCCCCAGCAGGCCTAAAAATATTATTTATAATACTTTAGTTTATGACAAAAAAAAACAACCTCTTAAAAGTAATGTCATCCCCATCAACCTCAGCTTTACTTTGTGATTTGTTCTAATTGGCAAATGTTAGCATGCTAACAAGCTAAAGCAAGACGGTAAACATAGGAAAACATATCCGCTAAACATCAGCATGGTATCATCATTATGAGCCTGTTAGCACACTGATGGTAGCATTATACAGCTTCTCTGCTAGCATGACTGTAGACTCCTGATACAACGAGGTTCATGATGAAGACTCTCGCTCTCTGTGAGAATTTGCATTGTTTTGCTTCGTGTATGTAGTGCTGTTCAGTAGATTTCAAACCATTAATGTGATGTTATGTGCCAGAGAATTTTTGAACACAATGTTGTATAAAAATGAAAACTTAGATGTACTGTAGCTGTGAAACACAGACAAATACAGACATGAAGAAAGGCTGGACTTAAGTAATCAATGAGCTTCGTATTGGTACCTTTGTCTGGATGGAGAGCATGAGCTGAATATTGAAATGTCATCAAATTTTATTTGTATAGCGCCAATTCACAACAAAGTTATCTCATGACACTTAACATGTAGAGTAGGTCTAGA
>JBBPCS010005724.1:0-10289 GCA_037974645.1 Hollardia meadi
GTAGTTCTTATCACGCTGATATTTGTTCAAGTGTTCATTTTTCTGATCAGTTTGGTTTTAATTAGTTATTTGATGCTGTAAAAAGGGGCTGAAACGTCATGATTGACAGCTGAGTCCTGCTCGTGATTGGGCGGGCGGTTGTATGGGCGGGAACTCGATACCGAGGCTCCACCCCCCGATCACTACTGCACAGACTCTGGCTCCAAATGACGTCACCAGAATAAGATGGCAACGCTCGTATCCGGGATATTTTGGGTTCACTTTTGTACAGTGGGAGGAAGTGGAGATGCGGCGGCCATCTTTATTTATGTGAATGGTTGTAGCTTACATTATAATCATATTACAAATAAATATGAACTGTCCTGTGGCTGTAACATTGTTAGATTTAGCCAATGACATTTCTTTAAAATCCTCATTTCTTGACATTCTCATTGTGGGGAAAAATACAGAGCATGAGTCATTATGAAAAAAACGTTGCCTACAGTGCAGAACACGCCGCTTTTAATGACCAACATCTTTTTCACCATCGCCATACCACTCAAAGTTAGTTTGTCAACCCTGACTTAAACTCTCTTCATAGTACAGCCCTCTGAAATTTGTCCAAACATAACACATTTAACCAGACAGCAAAATTAAAAGCACAAACATACATTATGTCAGACATTACTACGTAGTGGCTGCGATCAATCGAAACGTTCAGTCCTCACAGTGGTGGGCTCAGGCTACATGAGGCGGCGCACCCGTGTGCAGAAAGTCGTGATGTGTTTATGGTGAAACAGTTCCTTTTCTCATCAGCGCTTCGTCTGCACAGGAGGTCTGCTGAGAACCCACCAGACTGGGGAACAAAACAATCTGTTCAGTGGTGCCTGTGGGACTCTAAATCTTCAGATTGATTGCACAAGCTGATCTTCTCCAAGAGGGGAGACTGATGTAATAGAACCCTCTTTATCAATGACTGGAAAAACAATAACAGGATCTGTGTGTTTGCTCCAAATGACCTCAGTCTCCCAAGAAAGTAAATGTATTGTACCTACGGATGTAAAGTATACGTGCATGGACTCACTGGAAGATATGTGACCCTCAGTTATGGAACAAGTTACTTAATATGGAAGAAGCAGGCTAACAAAAAATATATATTTACATGAGATGAGCTGTGTGCACATTGTTCTAGAGGTGAGGCATTTCTCAGTACTAAAAAGTTCAGTGTTTGTTTGTTCAGAGAATCCGTTTGCTCAGGACCACTATAGTCAAAGAAGATAGATTCCCATTTGCATTAAGTTATATTTGGCGGTATGGCTCTGTTCTGGGAGCTCCCTGCCCTTCCACGTGCCTACATGGAAAGGCTAAGGCAGGGAGCTAAGCAGCAAATACACCCCGGAGTACAGAACTGGAGCTGCGTTGCAAAGTGGCTTGCAGAGGAAGCAGGAAGAGTAGGCAGGTCAAAGCAGCTTAAATAGCGCCCCCTGTATGAGATTTGCCAAGTGAAGTCATAGAAGGGAATCAGCTGATCCATCAGCTGATGTGGACTGGCTCTGAGATCAGCTGATTTAGCTGGGACTGTGAGCCGAGCTTGACGTCCGTGGCCGGCCTGAAATAACGCAAATTTGCTTAAATTTCAGATGCTGGAAGGAATAAAATCTTTATGAATTTAAATCAGGCCGAAGCCTTATCGATAAAGATAATATTGGATGAGGTGTCGGACGTTTATAAACTCATTTTAGAATGTAGGAACAGACTCATGTCATGTCTTCATCGCTGCAGACTCACTGATACTGTCAAGTCTGCTGTCAGTGCAGCAGAAAGTTTGATGGATACATTATAGGGGCGTTTTTCCTCTGTGGATCTCCATTTTCAGATTAGCATTAAACACAACATTCCAGAGCTAAAAGTCTGAGTTCCTGTGTTCCTGTGGTCTGCCAGTCGGCCCATCACACCACACCTCATTGCTCAATCTCAGAGGCTACGTTTCATTTTCTCCTAAATCAAACACACAGTTTTTCTGAAGAGGAAAAAAAAACATATCAAAGGAGAGAATAAAGAGCATGAGAATGTCCTCTTACCGTTTGCTGAACAGTTGGCTGTACTGATGTGATGCGTTCAATGTGTTTAGTTTATCTGATGTTATGAGGAGATCATTTAATAACATTCAACTGTAAATAATGATACAAAGAAAGGAAGTGCTATGTTTATTTTACAGTGGAAAAGAACTTAAAGATGCAGGAGAATCATACACATTATTCTGAAATGGGCTGTACTTTAAGTGTATTTTGATTCTAATACTTTTGTACTTTTACTCATGTGCAGCTCCAATCTTCAGAGGTGAGATGTTGGAAAGCTGGCACATGATCCATCTGGTACAAACACAACTCTGACTTGTCCTGGGAGCTCTGTAATTTAAGTTCAAATGTTTTTGGGTTTGTTTTTTTTTTGGACCTTCCTCTTTAAGCTCGTCAGTTATCGACGTTTAGTCACGGCCCCTCGCATCTCATCCAGACGCACAAGGCTTTATCGTACCGGCAATGTAAAGCCGTCCGCGTCAGTTTCAGACAACTTGAACTGATGACGTAGCACAACGTACTTTCCAAAGCAAGAAAGTGCCAAGAAGGGTGGAGGTCGGGGTTGAGTGGAGGGTCACACAAACGACTTTCACCCAGGAGACCGGAGTTCACGTCCTGTTTGAAACCAAGAGTCACCAGTCATTTCCTGACTGGAATAAACAGGGTGGAATTGCCTGCTAGATAGCAGACTTTGGTAAAGAGGTTACCCATTGAAAGATGAATCTAAATGTACGCTTAGATCAGCATGATGGAAATACTTTCTCTGTTCATTCACTTAAAAGAACCACAACTCAGTCCATTTTGAAGAAACAATCAGTCTTTTTTTTTTCTAGGTAAGAATAAAGTGTAAAACCACAAAAACAGCATCAGAACATTAAACATTAAAAATTAATGCTGCATTAACAGCAGTCTTCTTTACATTTGCTCTCCGATCATGAGAAAGTTTTTCAGTATCGGCTCAGTGGAATGAGAGAGCTTCGGAAAAATTCAGCATGTTTCCTCTTCAGATGGAGCAGAGGCCTGAATTCCACAGCCGGGCTGGTTCTCATAGAGTCTGTTCACAGTTATCTGGCACCACAATGCCTTGTCATGTACTACACCGAGGCTCAGGCACCAACATATGGTACCGCAGCGCATTCTTTGACTAATGCTGTGTCAAACTTACGCAGCCCTTTTTGGATGCTCAGACCTCATCGACAAACTGATCCATCACTCGTGTTTCGCCCCGTCAGAGATGAATGAAAAAAGTTGGAAAGATTTTTTTACTGTGAGTCCTGACCGAGGTCTTCATATGTGGGGAAAAAGAACGCTTAGCGCTGGAACCACATTATAAGCTTTCCTGGCATGAGACTGAAGCCAGTTCAGGTCGTCTCTGCTCTTTATCCAAAGCTTTGCTGCGTCTTCATCTGCTGCCTTGATGAAGAGTGAAAGAGCTGCAGGAGGCCCCCACTGTGACGTCCAATACTCTGAAACAACATGCAACATGGCTGGAGTTCCACTTCACTTCAATTTTATTTGATGATTCACTTTATAATGTCGTAAGGAAGCTTTGAAAAAAGGCTGCTGAAGTTGTGAAATTTCTTAAAATGATCCTCTACAGGTCAGAAGTTAGCCTGATTCTCAGCCCGGAGTTGTAGTCTTGGAAGTACCATAACATCAACAAACTTGAAAACAAGTGCACAATGTGGTTTTCACGAACTGGAAGACGTGGTTGATGGGCAAACCAGAGTGAAAATATTTGCTATCGTCATGTATTAAAGAAGAAAAATAATCATATGACATTTAAAGGTATACTCAAGTGTTTTTGTTCTGTCTTTCCGTATAGTTGGGGAATGTAAATTAAGGCATGTATCGTTAGCTAGTATTGGCAGACGTTAGCTAGTAGAGGCAGATGCTAGCTAGCTGTGGGAGATGTTAGCTAGTAGTGGCAGATGTTAGCTAGTAGAGGCAGATGCTAGCTAGTAGTGGCAGATGTTAGCTAGTAGAGGCAGGTGCTAGCTAGTAGAGGCAGATGCTAGCTAGTAGAGGCAGATGCTAGCTAGTAGTGGCAGACATCACCTAGTAGTGGCAGATGTTGGCTAGCTGTGGGAGACCGTAGCTACTAGTTTTTTACTAGCTTTAGTCAGTACTTTTCAAATGTAGTTGGTTATTGAAATTCTGCCTTCTAATATGACATTTTTTATATATGTGAATTCTTGAGCATCTTTAGATATAAAAATAACTGTTAACTGTGACTTAACGTCACTGCAGGGTGTGGGGGTGATGACAAGTCTATGTTTGCACAAATGCCAAATATATGCTATCGTTATCTACAATCTGCGGAGGTTCTGTCAGCATTTCATGTCTGCTTTACATTCTGTGAGCTCCTCAGAACTGCTTTCACAGTGTGGTTTTTCAGCCCCACAATCAGGTCCAGAGTGGCAGAATTTCTCCATCACATCTACATTTCACATAATGAAAAACTGCAGCGCCTGTGTTAGTTCATGTGTGCTCAATGTTAAAGAGAGGCAGGGGCTCTGGAGGGACCGTGCTCAGGATCAATAAACACTCTGGCAGAGGATTCCCGTGGCCCTGGCTCATGCAGAGTGAAAATATATGAAAAAAAAAAAAAACTCGGCCTGCCAGCGAGCCTTCGGGGATTCGGAGTGTGTATTTAGTCTAGCTCCCGACGTCCTTCAGCGGTTGCAGTTCAAAGCGTGCGGAGCGTGAGCCAAGAGCAACTGTGAAACCAGCCCCTTGATCACAGTGGCGTTGCCTTTGATTGAATTTAGCATTCAGTGGTGGGTCAAGAGCCCAGCAAGAAGGTGTGTGAGGTAGAACAGGCGGAGGTCGATGTAGTCAGGTCCAATTCCACAGTTATGGGAGGCTCAGTTTGGAGTGAAAGGAAAGGGAGGGAGAGGAGACACAAAAAAAAATCACGTGATCAACACCTGCAGAGACGCTGTTGGATGGTGGAGCAGGAAGGTGCGCTGATGAGCTGAAGTAAACATGATGCTTCATTAAAGAAGTGTCTTGATATAAAAGGGAGCTGTCCACGCTTTAGAAAGACGCTAGTCTTTTTTCAATTGTTGCTACATGACCAGACAAAACCTTTCGGTCAAAAGCTTAAAAAAACCTACAACAACCAGAATGCACCGGACCGGACCAAAAACCACTCCGGGTGGTGGCCAACATACTGTGAGGTGGATGCTGCTTTGGTTCGTCCGTTTTGACACAGGAAGCAGTATGGAGGCTGGCTGGTAACAAACAATGTCGTATTACAGAAAATCACAAACCTTTTTTGAAAGGGAAATCAGAACTGCTTAGTTTTACAGTTTAGCTTTTAAGCCTTGATTTTCACAATCCATGAGAGCAGCCATACGTCACCACATCAATTTAAAAAAAAAAAGGTTTGTGATTTTCTTTACTTCGTCACTGATTCGACAGTAAAATAAGAGATCTGTGGCTTCAGGTCGTCCACAGAGAGGGTGAAAAAGGTAAACTGTGGAACCTGACCAACACTTCATCACAGGTTAGTTCATGATGTTACTGAGTACATAAAATGTGTGCTGATTAAGTCTGTAGATCTGATCGATTTAGAAAGGAGTGTTATTGACGATGTAACTAAAGGTTTTACTGTGAAAAAATATGGCTCTACCTTAAAACGGCTGCTTTTAGAATGGAGTTTGGTTTGACAGCCCGTCCACTCCAAAGAGCGCCAGGAGCAGAGAGGATCTTAACGTTAATATTCACATAAACTGAACTGACCTTCCTTCTAATAATGAACCTTGTTAACAGCATAAAGTAACGCAGGAAGTGGAGCAGAGACCGACCTGTTTTCGACTCCCGTTGACTCGCAGTAAAAGGTTCGAGTAGTAAACACAAACAGCTATCAAAACAGAGAGAGCGGTTCAGGTTTGCCACAGCGATGTCAAACATTTTAGACGAGGAACATGCAGTAACAGAGTCTTGGTTCATGTTTGATCGGCGCCGCTTCGTTACAGGTTGATCTGAGTTTGGTGTGACGCCCCTCTCGTGGTCCTCTCAAATGATTTCACTCTCTGAGTTTGGAGGAATTCTGCAACTATGACACCATGTTTTGTTCCCAACAGCACCAATGAAACCTTTTGAACAAGCGAGCCATGAACCTTGAGCCTCCAATCGCCATGAGAAATGGCAGCAGAGGCTCGTGACCGCTGTAGAATTTAAAGCCAGCCGCTATGAAACACTGACAGATATAAGTTGAGCTAATTAAAACTGATGGCTCTAACATGCACCACATTAACCTGGGAGAATCCTGTGTTTGAGCATACAGTTTAAATTATTTGGAAGATGTACAACATCGTGGCTGCCCTGTGAGTACGGGAAAAGGCCGGAATTTCATCTACAGAAGTTTGTTTGTAGATGAAAACAAAATGCGACAATGAAAACAGATTTACAAGATCAGATCTGAGCGATGACAAAAACAAACATAAATACTTAATTTCCATCATGTTTTTGACATTTTTTCCCCACTGTTTGAGGTTCATCGGATTTGACGTGAGAACTCCGACTGTCACGTGACAGGAGTGGAAACCTTGCAGTGACCAGTCCCTCTGTGAAAGCATAACAGACATTCAAAAACAGCCATTTCTGCAACTGTCTGAGTAAATAATTGCTTAAATATTGCTTAATATTATTAATGATATTAGATTATATCATTTATAAGCTTGCTGCAGCTAAATACTGTATGTTAGTTTATTTACTTAGTACTTACTTAGTTTATCAGGAGAAGTATTTTTTTCTGTCTGTCTGTGAAACGCGTCTGAACGGCTTTCATCCATTTGGTTGTTTCGTGTGTTTTTCTCAACTTAAAGGTCAAAACTTAAAGACGTGACAAAGCAGAAATGTTTTACACCCACGTTCAGACGCTGATAACCCAAAACCTTTGGTTCTATTAAACCGTGAATCAGGATTCAAATGTCATGTTAAAGGAAAGTCCTTCACGACATCTCATTGCATAAGAACTTCTGACGCGCTGAGCACCACGAAGACGGAGGTGGCGCTGGAATAAAGCCTCACTGATGTCTGTCTCCCTCTCTCACCTGACTAATAAGTAATTATCCTCAGGAAGCCTCATCAGGATGGGGGGGGGGCAGGCGATGGAGCGTTCAGACAGAGAGGAGAGGCAGACGGTGGGTGTCTGTCTCCTCCCTGGGCGTGAACGAGGCGCCGCCGCCTGGCTGCTCACGGAGAGGAGGCGCTCGCAAGGCAGGAGCCACTGGATGGTATGATTACAGCGTGCCCCCCCTCCCAGCCATTCTCTGTGTTGGCCTGGTTGTCGTGCATCACTTCCCTGATGCGACGTATACATCTGTCTCTGCTTCGGTCACTGATGCAAAGGAAAGAGCTGACTCTGGGGCAGATACTCGACGAAATATAACTTAAACTGGGATTTACTAAAGGTACTTTTTGTTTGGGTTGAATCAACTGTTTAATAGTGAAATGCGACTTCCAGTGCTTCAGTAATAAAGACAGAGTGTGTCACGTCATACTCTGAACTCTTGAATCAACAGGCTTCGTGTACACGGGCACGAATTGTCAAATTTTGTCGTGACAGCTTTACAGAGTTACTGACAGAGTTAAACATGAAAAATTAGATTTAATGTCGTCAGTATTTCACAAACTGTTTTTATTTACACATAACTGAAATCACGTTCTTTCCCTCATTTTAACCGAATACATTTCGTGACTGTTTCACGAACAGAGAATATCTTCGTGCTTTCGTTGCCTAACCTACAGATGGGATGCGAATCCTGGATTCTGGTGCGAGTCGTGGACTCTGTACGTCTCTGTAACACCTTCCTGTGAATCCAGTGCACTTTATAAATGCTGTGTTTCATTTAGTCAAAAGCTCTTTTTACACAGCCTGTTCAGTGCGGGCTGAGTAAGTAGTTCCACCTCCGAGACGGCAGCGGAGGTAGTAACAGCGCCGAATCAACGTCTGTATAAACGGAGTGAGCCGACGAGGCGGAACGACGAGACAGGACTGTGACGTTTTGTCGGTGTGGTTTGTGTGACGATGCTGAAGTTGGCTTCCAATTCGACAGTTAAGGGAAAAGTAACTTACAATGCTGCTGCAATTACTGCTGTCTGAGACCCACTTTTAAATTTGTAAAACCTTTATTCAGCGTTTTTCCACATCAAAACCAAACCAAACCAGGTCTCTTTCAAAAACCACTACATCTAGACTTGTCAAATCTGGACTAGATGATCCCAGAGTAGCCAGAGACTCTTTAAAACACAGTTTTAAATTCTCCAAGCATTCTAAATTACATTTCCCTTAACTGTCGAAATCGGAAGCCAACTTCAGCGCCGTTTTTATGTGCAACCCTCAACCGGGAGATTTAAAAGCAGCTAACTCTCAACTCAAAGAAGAAGAAAAACAACCGAAAATATTTACAAATTGTGGAGACAACGCAAGGTTCAGGAGCTACTTCCCCTCCGAGCAGAGGACGAGATCATCGACACATAACGGGGACGATAAAGTTTACGGAATAAATTCTATTGTTTACATCGTCAGACATGTAAAACGTCACACCAGACTCCGACACTGATGTGTTACTCGTCACGCCTCTTGTAATTGCGGAACGCCGGCTTGTTATCCAAAATCACACAGTGGAGCGGCGTTATGACACTGTTGCGTTTTTCAGTGTAAATTAAAAAAGGCGGCGTAGAGAAGGGTCTTGGTTGTGGCGATATTGTGCAAGCTCTGTATCAAAAGAGCTAAAGAAAGATGGTGCAGTCAAAAAAGTCATGAAAAAATTGTACATTTGTGTTCATATAAATGAATACTGTAGATTATATTTTGTGATTGTTTGATGAGCTGCTGTGATACTGGTGTTTATTTTGAAAGAATCCAGATGTATGAATTTCACGTTTTTAACAAAAATCCCTCTTGACTGCACATTTCTTCCAATCCCTGCAACGTCACTCAGCTGCAATTATGCTGAAACAGGACGACCGTGGACGTAGTGAGCACCACCTCGTGATGTTAAAGACACAACACCAAACATAACAAACACACCTCGAGGTGCTCGGTAGGGAAATGAGAGTCTTCTCCGGGAGGAATCCTGGTCAAACACTGAGGAAGAGAAATGCAGCAGGTCAGAGACGACATTTGTTTTCCTGCTGGAGCTTCCAGGGACAGAGCGGTGATCCTTCATCTCTTATCTGAACAGGATCTGTGTAGGTCACCAAGGCGGGGTAATGTCTTCCTGGTACCCTGCTAATGACAAGCCTCACCACTCCTCCTCCTTAAAGGTCATGACTAATTCCCTCCATCAGCCACCTTGACACTGTGCAGGCCATAAAGCAGTAGCGGAATATGAAACTCTGAAACTTTATGAGGACGGGCTGTGGAGCGCACGCCGCCTTTAAACGGATTATTGCAAAGCAGCAGCCCAAAAAATGACACGCCTAATTAAAGGAAGACCTTCCAGCGCTCTTCTGCAAAGGTCAGGACGAACAGCTTCCTGCAGACCGGCTCGGTGCCACACAGGTGGATTCTCAGGTACAACCTTCAAATCGAGGCAGATATCTCCCTGCTGGAGTGTCTACGAGCAAGGCATTATTCCCAGCAGCTCGACGGCTGACCTTCTCAGCCTAAATACTTGTTTCTGATTGGCTGGCAGGCAGTTCAGGTCAACAGTTTAAACTGGAGAACATAATGACAGTCAGATTATAAATCCAGTGATATTTTATATTTACAGTCATCACTTCAGAAACAACAAATTAGTGGAGCACCAAGTGGGTATTAATCCATCACTGAAAATAGTCCCCAAAAAGAGCACCGTTTCCTCCAGTTTGAGCTGTTTTTGCATGTTTACATCCTCAGTAGGAACCAGTGAGTGTCACAGAGAGGGCAGGGAAGTCTGACAGTATTGAGAGACCTTGTTATATATAAGTATATATATCATATACTGTATCTCAACATAATACCTTATTATGTACCTTAACAAAGACAGTTTGTTAAAGTCCACGTGAAACAGAACCGACACGACAGACGACGGAGGCCAGTTTGACCACAGGGAATACAGTACCAAGGTGGTTTTCTTGCCGGGTTTGGTAAGAGTTAGCCAATAGGACCTCTGCATGGCTAACCAAGCTCGCGTAACTGTCTAACAGCAGCTATAGGAAGTCACGTTATCTGCCCATCAGGAAACTCCATAAACCACCTCAGTACTGGATTCCCTGTGGTCAAACTGGCCTCAG
>JBBPCS010005725.1:0-10288 GCA_037974645.1 Hollardia meadi
AGAGAGAGAGAGAGAGAGAGAGAGAGAGAGAGAGAGAGAGAGAGAGAGAGAGAGAGAGAGAGAGAGAGAGGAAGGGGGAACTAGCACGGTTCAATGCCAACAGTATTTTTTTTAAAGATTCGTTCACATTAGGATGAACCAGAGGAGCCCTCTGGCTTGTTAGCTCCCCGTGCTAATAGCAAAGCTTCAGTTCAGTGGGCTAATAAGTACAGTATGTTGCTGATGAGACAGCCTGGATTCCCATGGCACTCTGACCACCTCCTCTCTCTGGCCCCTCCTTCAGTCATCAGTCTTTCATCTGGGATTAGACAGTGGGTTAGTTGGAGAAGAGGATGGGGAAGGGTGTAACTTGGCAAACAGAACCCAGTCTTTCTCACTGTCTGCCTTTTTTTTCATCTTATGTTTTTCCTGCGAGTCTTTCCGTCCCTGGGTGAAGGTGTAGAGAAGACAAACATGCGTCCAACACACACTAGTTATAGTGGCCAGCTAGGAGCCTGTCAATATTCAGTATTTAACTTTTAACTGTCAGCATGGGTTAACATTATTAATGTTATTATTATCATTATATATCATTTACTCTAATGATGTCTTTAAACTTATTTTCTGTGCATGTTTTTGTTTTGTTATTCATCTTCTGTTGTATTATAGCTTTCCCTACATGGTTAAGTTTTGTGTATGTACTAGGCGGTTGGGTTGCATCACACCAACACCTGATTCCCTATTGGCTGACAAGTATCATCCTCTTCTTGCTTCCCCTCCAATCACAAGATGCGTGGTGCCGAACGGTCATTGGAGACAGTCTTGCGAAGGCGGACTCCTCTCCTAATGGTGGTCAGCATGTCACCAGACCCTTCTGCCCCCTCTGTCCCTGTCTGAGTGTCGCTGGGGCCAATTGGCGGCAGGGCTGGGTCATCGGGGAGGGCGGGGAAAGGAAATTGCCCCTCGCCAAGGGCCTGCGCACTGGCTACCAACTCGCCAATCTTCTCCACTAGGCTGTGCCGATTGGCCGCGATCATCTGATCCTCTTCTGATCCTGAGCCTGTTCCCATCCCAGAGCCCCCATGCTGCTGGACGTAGACCTCTAATGCTGCCCCTGAACCCCAGGCAGTATTTGGCAGGCTGAGGCGCTTCGGTGACGCCTTCACATAATCAAGTGCTCCCTGTGCATCCTCAAGGCCAGTGAAGAACACGCACTCTTCACTACCCACACGCCCTCTACCTGCATACCCAGCACCAGCAGCGCCAGGTGAATGCGAGTCTCCGGGAACAGTGGGCGTCTTGACAGGCACAATGGGTGGTCGGATTGGGATGGGCCCCGCGTTGGACAGTGTGCGCCTTACACCCGGTTTGGTAGAGGGGGTTCGACGTATGGTTGCAGTGCCTGGAGTACCCGCTCCACCTGATGCACCAGGCTGTCCTGGTATCCCATGAGCCCCGGGACCAAGAACCCCAGTTGGAAGCCCAGCTGTGCTGGCTGGCCTCTTGGTCTGGATCATGCGTCGGTAGTTTTGAGCGATGTTCGAGTGTCGAGGAATGGTGGAGGACTTGTCAAACTCTGTCTGTCCATCAGGGCCTTCAGCATCACCGTTCACTGAGTAGCAGTCATAATCTGAGCCTAAGTGGGGGGGAAAAGGAAAGGCAAAAAGGAGATGATGATGAGAGATTATTGAGAAGAGAATTGCCTTTCCTTACCAAAGCAAGGAAAATGTACTGTGACATTACTGGATTAACACAAGGATAGCCCCATTATTTGGGTAGGGTGTTTGGATAAAGGATAAACCAGCACAATCAGTCCTTTTATATCCCCCAACTGCTGTAAAGGAAACTGTCATGATGCACCTGTCATATATGCGCTTGCTGCTTGGATGGTTAAATACAAGGCTGCCACTAATGATTATATTCATCAACTATTTTGCCGATTGTTTTCATGATTAATCGATTAATCATTTAGTCACAATTTGGCGGAGCCCAAAGCAACGTCTTCAAATTGCTTCTTTTGTCCAACCAACAGTCCTAAACCTAAAGTCTTTTCCTTTACTATCATTAATGACAAAGAAAAGCAGCAAACCCTTACATTTAAGAAGTTCGAACCGGCAATTGTTTGACATTTCTGCTTGAAAAACAACTGAAACAATTATTGGTTTATCAAAATAGTTGACAGCTAATTTTCTTACCATCCACTAATTGATTCATTGACCAATCATGGCGGATCTAATTTAAAAGATAATTCACTTTCCTTGATTTTGTTAACACTACACTTACAGACAGGGGTTCTAGTGAAGTATAATTCTGCAAAGCATGTAAATATTGATATTTCACACTAAAAAAAAAAATCATAATACCATTCTTTGACAGGTTGGCTTTGCTGAGATTTGACATAATATAAGAATGTGGCCAGGATATATTTGATTAATGAATGATAAACAAAAGCTACAGAGTAGTGCAGAACAGCAGATTAGAGCTTGACCTTGTGAAGGAATTGTGTCCTCAGAGCAGGACGGGGTTGTCGTCTCTGTGCTGTAGCCACTGGAATACTGCAGGGAGTCTCTGTTGCTTTTCTGCTGCTCCATACTCAGACCTCTGGTCAGTACCATGGCCAGGTCACTGGCTGCTGGGGAAACCTCCTCTCCATGCTGGGGACAGAGAAAGAGAGAGAGGCCGTCGTTTCAAAACTAAACTCAGAAAAGTCAAAAGAAGTCCTTGATACACACTTTGATCAAACATCAACTCTTTGTTAATAAACCCTCATCCAAATGAACCCAGACCATTTCAACCACTCTGTGTGATTACAAGTGCTTTTAATGGTGAGACATTACTGAATGAGCTGTATGTCTCCGTGTTGTATACTTATGTCTTTGCCTCTAGTAGGGAGTGTTGCTTGTTAGTATTTAATGCTTGCCTCAGAGCATTATCTAGTGGGCCGCGGAGGCAGTGGTACTATAAAATGGTTAGATTGTCTGTCTTTCTGTCTCTCTTTCTCTCTCTCAACCCAACCGGTCAAGGCAGAGGGCCGCCCACCTAGAGTTAGGGTCTGCTCCAAGGTTTTTCCTTGCCACTGTCTCCAAGTGCTTGCTCATGGGGGAATGTTGGGTCTCTATTGATGAATAATTAATAACTAAATTAATTAATAATAGAATAAAGCAATAAGAGTATGGACTAGACCTACTCTACATGTAAAGTAAATGAGAAAACCTTTGTTGTGAATTGGAGCAACATGAATAAAATTTGACTTGACTTGAGATTATTATTATTAGGATTATTTTTTTGTAATTTACAAAGCTAGTTATTTATCTAAATGTGCTCAGGAACTCAATCAAATGAAAAATGTCAAATAAACTGCATAATTTCATTGCCCAGTTAAGTTTGAATATCACCAGAAAAACATGTTCTGCCACTACTAGCCAACATCTGATAGGTAGTCCTGGGAATTTTTTCGACGTATGGTTTTTAACAATCAGAAGTGTGCCTTAAGTTTAAAAGGCGCAGATTTGTGTTTTTGCCCGTGGGTGCCAAAATTAAGTGAATACCACCAGTGATGACTATCACAAACTTACTTTTATTGCTTTAGGAGGCCTAATTAACTAATCTGTGGTGCTATCGCCTCTGCTGCTGCAGGTTCCTTTGTGACTCCTGCTTGAGGTATCATTCTTGGTGGAGGCCTCACTTTTACTGCCTTTACACTTAGCAGCTCTTGGTTTTTTTTAATGTTTGTTCTCACCCGCCCATCACCAGTTTTTTTCACATAGAGTGTAGCTAGCTACGGAAACGATGGTTTAGCTGACTCTAATTTTCATTGGTAGTTGGCTACGTGACTACGCCCGCTTAATGTGAGCTGTAACCATTGTAATTGGATAAGGGATTCACAATTAACATGCACACCAATAATAGTAAGAGTAGAATAAACATTAATTGTTAAAGATGCAGTATTTATTTATTTATCTATGTATGTAGGCCTATTTATTTATTTTTTGATCGTCATTCCCTGTGGGTGCTCAAGCTTTTCAGTAGGTGCTCGAGCACCGGAGCACTGATGTGATTGGGGCCTATGACACCTTGTCAAAAATGTGCTTACATGTACTGTATGTATAGGGTTCACCTAAACACAGACATGAGGAAAGTCTACTTATTGGTTTGGGTTCATTGTCAAGACCCTAGGAAGTGTACTGATACATGTTGGTGTATTTTTGTAATGTACTAGCTCATATTTATTGAACTTTTTTTAGTTAGAACTATCCACTTCCTGTGCCCCACACTATACCCATATGTGAGACCATATTATTTTTCTTTTAAAAGATATTTCTTTTTCCCTTCAACAGCACCAGTAAGTGTCAGGGACACACCAGAATCACTCACGTTTGTATTGGCTCAAGATTTGTCAAGTCTTCAGTTTGATGATTAGCATGGCTTATTATAGGCCATACTTGATATACATTCATGCATTGCTGTACACACACATTCACAAATGTGTAAAATATGCATCCACACATCTACCCTAACCTATTTCCTTGGTTTGACCTACTGTAACCAGCCTATATCTTCAGCCAACAGCATCATCCAGCATTACCTTGGCAGCAATGGTAGCCGGGGTCATCCTGGATCTCTGCGCATCATCAGGGTGCAATGGCCCGGCATATCCCTGGGATCCCGGCGACGCCTCGTTCTCCCTCAGCCTATCGAGAGGTTCCTTTCTCCTCTGAACTGCGGCCGCAGCCACCGGCTGCTCATACTGCCCTGCTTTGGACCAATCCTGAAAAGGTGAGTCAAGTTAATAAACAGGGAAGTAGCAGGTAGGATTAGCACGAGAGACTTGTCCACTATCCAGCAGTTTGAAGCCCTTCATCTGAGTGCAGAGAGAGGGGGCCTTTGTAGGTGGCTTGATGCTTGAACGAGTGAGAGTGCATGGGTGTATGTGGGGAAGGGCAGGTTTGACCCTTTGAATGTGTTCCCTTAGAAGAGTTTGATTGTTCAGCTCTCCACCGCCTGCGTAGGTTTGGCCAATCACCATTAGATTGCAAAACCAATGAGTGAGACATGGGAGGCCAAAAAAACCAAAACATGCATGCACACAAGGCAAAGTTGGGGTGAACACATTAAGGAAGCAAAGCAACATGGCTATGAATGAGTTAATCAGGTGATGAAAATTAAAAGAAATTAAACTGTATGCATTATCTGAAATGTATTAAACAGAAACAGAAGAAAATGTACAACTGAAGACATGGAAGCGAATGTAGAACAAACCTTCCAAATAGGAACCTTTGATGTGGGAGAGGAGAAACTGGATCCGGGGGGGCGGTTATAGGGTGGGGACGCAGGAACAGGAAGAATGACAGAGAGAGGCCTGGTGGAGCCAGAGTGAGAGAAAGTGGGGCGGAAGGTAGCGAAGGACGTGCCAAACTGCGGAATGAGAGACATAGTTATGTCATCAGAGAGAGAAAGAGACACAGAGCAAGAGAGAAACAGAGAGCGATAAAGGCAGCCAGCTGTGGTGGGGGGCCACGGGGCCACACACATGAGAATGAAAGCAACACAAGTATTCACAGCGAGTCCTCAGTGTGTCCTACAAAACACAATTAGTTACTGCTTACCATGCATCGAAATGACTCTAGAAGCAAACTAATTGTATTTGGCCTAGAAAGCCTACATTTTACAGATAATTTATTTGTTTATGTCAGAAAGGTCATGGTTGTGTTAAAGCAGCCGCAAGCATGCATTTAATATTTGGATTCCAATTTGATTAGACCAGAATTTTGTTAGTGTTTTGTTTTCTGGCATCGTCTCATTTTGCTTGGCTTCATGTTGTCAGTAGCTAATTCTCACCACAAGTGACACATTCTGGCCAGGAAGATAACGCTTCAGATATAGCCTTACTTTCTTTTTTGATACTGGTGGGTCATCAGCTGTTTTTAAGTGAGTTATTATGGTCTTAGTTAACATGTGAAAGTTTGACAACCTCACAGCAGACAAAGCATCACAATACAAAGTGTTGGAGATGGATGGATGGTCCCAATAGAAACACTTAGGGAAGCAACAGTGCGCTGCTCTTTATAAGAGATGGGGAAGTTGTGTGTTTGCAAAACCGAGCCCTCGTCCTTAAAGTCTTTTCTCTTGTAAAACCTTCGCTATAACACTGTATAACACTGAAAACTTAGGATACAGCATACATTTCACCGTCATGTCTCCAGAGGTTAGTACTGGTGGCCCTGGGAATGGGAGCAGCAACCCTTTGGGTGTTGTTATTGTGCAAAGTGCAGCTGAGTGTGCCTTGCACAGTGTCTGTTGACAAAGTGGCGGTACACTACCCAAATATTAATAGTTTTCTCTAACTTTTATTTTATTTATGTTTCTATTATTAAAGTTACAGTTGGAACTGTCTACATGCAAAATAACTTCAATCCCGTCTAGTCTGTTGAAGTCTCAAATGAAGAAATGAGAAATACTACAATTACCACCTTGCGGTTGTCTGCACCAGTCAAATTGCAGTTTGCATCCAGATCTGTCCAGACTCATATACATATATGTAGTGACTGATAGCTTTGTCACATGGTTCCACAACAATCACCTGAAGCTCAATACCAACAAACTCAAAGAGCTTGTGGTGACTACAATGCTTCAAATATGATGAGGATAATGCTGCAAAGAAGCTCTAAATTTTAAAACATGGATTCTTCACACATATGTTCAACCCAGCAGCACAGAAGATCTATACAATCAGCAAAGTTTCTGTCAAATTTTGTCAGACTTAGCACATGAATTCTTGAATTATGACTAAAGATTTCTTTAACAGGTCACAGTGACCTTTGACCTCTGACCACCATAATCCAATCAGTTTATCCTTGAGTCCAAGTGAACATTTGTGCCAAAGTTGAAGAATTTCTGTCAATGTGTTCCTGAGATATTATGTTCATGGGCAACCCAAAAACACAATGCCTTATCACGGGCGCTGAGGCATAATGACCAATCATAACCACAAAGAACAGCGACTATAATCTGTCACCACATCATGTTGTTAAAGTTACTCATAACTTTTCTTTCATCACTGACAGATGCAGCTGTTGCAGTTTGCATCCAATATGTCCAGAGGATGTCACCATCAAGTTTACGTGACTGTTTTGCAACAGCCTCATGGTGGCTTTGCAAGGTTTTATCAAAAATAACCAGTAGATGTGAGAAATGCAATCCATCTTGACGACGTGTGTCATTGAAATTAGAGATGGATCACAAACATACTGACATCAGATGTCTCTTAAGGCTGTCAATCAGCTGAAGTGGAAAGGAGTCATGTATGCAAGCTGTTGTGGATGATAGATGTGGCTTAACATCAAACATGAATATTTATTTTGCCCCATGAGCGTCATTGGAATTGAATATTTTTCTGCAAACAGATGAGCATACTGGTCAGAGAATGAAAAATGAAAGGGAAAGAGACAAGCTCTGAAACATAAATATAAGGATTATGATTTTAGAGAGGTTTATGTGAGTTTGCCTCCACCAATCAAAGTGGGGAAAACAGCACAGAATACACGTGTTTTACATGCATGGTTTGCTGTGAATTTAAACCAAAGTTGTATTTGTTGCTGAATAGCTCTCCTCTGCCCCTAAAACTGCAGTGAACCTCTAAAACACACCCAGAGAACAAATTATGAACAGGTGTGGAAAATATTCCCTCTGTGCTTAGGAAGATACCACTTTGCACTGTGTGCCTGCAAAAAATAAAAGCCTTTGAGTCTAATTCCTCCACTAAAAACATTCATCCAACAAACTCAAGTGCGTTTTTTTGATGTTACTGAATCATCCTCAGCTGGAAGGTCATTTAGCACCCAGAGAGATATTCCTGTCTGTTCTGCTGCAAGTTCGCCTGACCACTGCTTTCCATAAGCCATTACACTCTTAAAAATACAACTCCAGCTACCTCAGTGGATGTAACATATCATCTTACACAGCATGTGTTGTACAATTGGGTTCTATTATTACTTAAAATACCACCTCAGTTATCGCTGTTTTAAAAGTGGCTCCGTTTTCAGCAAAAATGGTGTGGGGAAAACAGTATGGGGAAAAAAAAAAAAGTTTTTCAGTTGAAGAATCTAATACACTGTTGAATAGATTTATGAAGCCACATGAGACCATTTTTTGTTGTAGATGAGCAAAACTTACTGAACAGAATGAATTGCAAAACACAAACTAACTGCCGATAACCTTTAGGTGTCATAGTGGGCGTGCAACAGAGCTTTTTGCACAAATGACAAAATGACATCTGTGCATGATAAATTATTAATATTATAAATAACAGCCATGTATCATCCAACTGATATATTGGTCGGGCTCTACTTTATAACATCATATCACTGGCTGGTAAATATAGGAAAGCTATTGGACTTCTGCATATTAAAGTCTTAACTTTCACAGTTATCTCCTTCTGCTGCTGATGTGGTTTATTAAATTCCCTTCTGTATTTTTGAACTAAAAAAAAGCTTCCAGGCTGGTTTAACAAACAAATAGCAAAATGTATCTATTCTTTTCTGTTTGTGCCACATTTGAATTGCTTTTAACATTTAACTTTCAGTGTTATACAGCTGAGGACTTCATGTTGCACAGGATGAAGGCGAGTACTTACAGTGGTGGGAGAGCTGCATTCACTGACTGACTGGCACGTTTCTGAAGCCTCTGATGATGCTGAGCTGGAAGACTTCTTCAGCAGAAAAACACAAAACTTTGTTCACCGATAGGCCAAAAGTGATCAAGAGTCCATATGATCATGTGCGCACATGCATGTGTGTGTGAAGCTTAAACATCCATATTTTCTTTCCATGAACAAGCTAAAAATCCCAGTGAGGTGAGATAATTCTGGTTCATTTCCAAAGTTTTTTTATGCTTGCCTATTTATTTGTACCTGGCTAGTGATGTCTGAGGGCATGGGTGAGGGCGGCTTGGAATAGATGGTTGCATCCTGGGACACGAAGCCCGAATCGTGGGAGGAGACGCTGCTGAGGCGGTGGGCAGCGATGCCCCCTGGTGGCGGAGGCTGGTGTGGCAGGCTGCTGCGGTACCGACAGGAGGAGGAGGAAGATGAGGTGGGGGAGTGGGGCTGGGAGCCTCCACCCCCACCACCAATACCAACACTACCGCCTCCCCCTGAGGAACGGGAGGCACTACTGTGGGCGCTGTTGACGCTGCTGCAGGAGGGTGGAGGGTAAAAAGGTGGAGAGGAGCAGCGGAAGGGTGGAGTTGCGGAAGGATGAGGAGTGTGAGGGGAGGATGAAGGGGATGGTTGCCAATTTAGGCAGAGAGAGCATGATGACAGGAATGTGTCGAAGTAATGGTTAGGAAGAGGAAGGCGAGGCAGGAATGTAAAAGATGGGGGGTGGGGGGGGGGGGGGTGGGGAAGTTTAAGGATGCGTTGGAGGATTTTGTGATTGGTTTAGGGTGAAGTTCAGGAGTAGTTGATACCAAGTTGGTGGTTTATCAGGTTAGTGAAAAAATACAAAGTGATGACAGATAAAAGTCACACACCAGTCACAGTTAAAAGCAGAGACCCCCAAAATGGAAAGGAAACCAGGTAACCAAACATCCCCGTGGGAGAGAAAGAGGGCAAATCACATGAGTGCACACAAAAAAGGCACAAAAAAACAGAGACAGACAAGTGAAGAAAAGAGATGTTTACAGAGAGTGATGGTCGTGGTGAGGGAAAATGGGGGAGAAAAGAAGGGGGGGGGGGGGTAGAGAGAGAGTGTGTAAGCTTATGAGGATCCAGGGCAAACACACACACACACACACCACAAATACTACATGAAAAAGGCTGTGAACTTGCATGCAACTTTTCATTGTTGACTGTCTGTAAAGTGTAATGCATTTTCATGCATTTAAAAGAATCTATGCTGCATCATAAGTGATTATTATTTATTATTACTGAGGTGTGAGCAGGTTAGTATAGATAGTAATAATGTATTATAAGCCTCATCAGTCAACCTGCAGTTTATAACTAGTCATCCATAGTGGCCGTTGAACTTCCAATTCATTATAATTCACATTATAATACATAATAATAATAGATGTAGTCTTCATAGAAAGTGTTCACTAGTATTCTTCTAGTGGTATGCATTTTGTTAATAAAATATTCTGAATTTGAGTATTGTGGAACACATATACAGCTAAAGAAAGCAGAGATTGTGTATAGTGGGTCTTTAATGGCATCAGACGAGAGACTTATCTCTGTACCTGTTAGACCTTAGCGCTGCATTCGATACCATCGACCATCACATCCTCTTACAAAGACTGGAACATTTGATTGGCA
>JBBPCS010005726.1:0-10287 GCA_037974645.1 Hollardia meadi
TCTCTCTCTCTCTCTCTCTCTCTCTCTCTCTCTCTCTCTCTCTCTCTCTCTCTGTGTGTGTGTGTGTGTGTGTGTGTACCTGAGCTTATCAGTGAACATGTTGCATGAAAAGGTCAACTGGAGAAAATTAAACTGTCATGTTCAGCAGAGGCCCCAGTTGAGGCCCAGCTACACGTCAAGACAATAAAAGTCTTGCTCACATGTGATGCATAATGATATACGGTATGTACAGTATAATGTGTTCTGTCTCTCTCTCTCTGTGTGTGTGTGTGTGTCTCACATCTCACATGATTACCAAGACAGATGGAGAGTTAAAGATCATGCAAACATTTGGGGCTTGGTGATTGAAGAATGTTAACATTTTAGTGTTGTGCTTTGAGTTTCCATTAACGACAAATAGCATCAACAGCAAATTAAAAAGGACCAGATATGAAATAGTAGAAACAAGGTTTAAATCAAGGTGTGCTTCCGTCTGCAGCTGAGGTCACTGTGAGGATTTATGGTAAAGAGGTTGGCAGGAACACATAGTTCATTCTCAGAAGGATGTAAATTTTATCTTAAAACCTCTGAAGGAAATATTTAAAATTGAGTGAATCATTCAGTCGATTTCTGCAGCGAAGTATCCGAAGAGTTTCTCTGCTTTAGGAGGAAAAATAACTCCACCGGGAGCTGCACATCACACCCCCAGCCTTTTCCGAATCATCTCCACAGATTAAAGACCCTCAGTATGGTCAAACCATTGACATAAATAACGACGCGTCTCCACTTCCTCCCATTGTGCAAAAGTGAAGCCAAAATATACAAGCTTACCAGCTATATCTCGCGCTGGTGACGTCACTCGGAGCCAGAGGCTGCGCAGTTGCGGAGCCGCGCTATCGAGTTCCCGCCCATATCCCGACCCGCCCAATCGCGAGCAGGGTTCAGCTGTCAATCATGACATTTCACCCCGTTTCTATAGCATCAAATAACTAATTAAAAACCAAACTGATCAGAAAAACGAACACATGAAACCATGACACAGAAACCATCTTTAGGAAAGATGTATTTGACGTGTTCTTTGAGTTTTTAGTTTGGCCCATGTCCTACCTGAGATCATTGAGGGGGAGGGGTTTATGACCTGTACCACGGCCCACCACCAGGGGGCGATCGAGTCAATGGGTCAAACTAAATGCTCACTGCAGGATGGTTGACATGACCCAACGCATTTATCTTGTTTTACTTCCTGCCCACTGTGCACATAAAACCAGGTATAAATACTAGAACAGAACCACTGTGCACTGTCCAAACATCCGCTGCAGCTATTGAAATATTTAACTCAATCGACTTTTTGGATGTAACAACCTCTCCCACTCCCACTCCTCTGACCTGTACACATGTTCCCACCATCTAGCACTTTATATGTGCCTTAATGTACCACTGTTTTCCTCCTGGCTGAGAATCTGAAGTACCTCCCACACCTGTTAGTTCCGGCAGTGGGGTATTAAAGTGGATTAAAGCCATAAAGTGAGAAACTATCCCCACTCCAGACACAGCCCACTTGCTTACACAACACTTCCTCAGCTCATTAAGCACCAAAGTTGCCGTCCCAGCCATAATTTTTGGAGCAGCAACTTGTTCGGAAGCTTCTTCTTTTTTTTTTTATAGGGGTGAAAACTAAGACGTAGGATTTCCTTCCTGAACTTCAGCGTTTGTGTAAAATGAGCTAATTGGGGCAAACTAAGGAGAGAGGGTAATTATGTCTCATCCCAAATCTGTTGTGTCTTGTGTGTAGCTGGTTCAGGGGTTAAATGAGGTATGTATGGGAAATAAAGAACTCCATAACACAAGACTGCTGGTTCAAAGTGGCTGTCTACTCAAAATCCTAATTGTGGGTAAACGGGTATGTCTTTAGCTGGATCTTAAAAGAAACTAACCCTCAGGATGCAGGCAGAGAATCCCAACGCTCAGGTGCTATGGCCTCAAAATCTCGATCACCGCGGGACCAACGCTTTGGGTTGGTGGTGGCGATGAAGGGTTGACACTCTTAGTGAGAAGAAAATTGCGTTACAGCGGTCGATTTCAGCCCAAAAGCAGCAGAAAATGTGACAGAAGAAAGTACAGACGACCGTGTTAACGTCTCACAGGACTTACCCACGCCCGTCCCATCTGTTGCTTCATTCGGTGTAACTGTCAGAGACATGTTTCCTCGTGACAAATACCTCAGTCTCAACACATCGCTAATTGACATTTATTTCCTCACATTTCCAGTTGGATTTCATCAGGGACAGATGTGGCTGGACAGACAGGTGTTAGCAGCTGCTGGCAAGAAACAAACCCACAGTGTTTTTACTTTAGACTGATGGAGCCCATAATTGCGTCTTCCCCCCGATTTGCCTTCAGAAAATGTAATTTTATGGAGGATTTTTTTTTTTTTTTTTCAAAAAGTGGTAAATGGAGCTCAGAAGTTTGGGATCCTGTAAACCTGCTATCAATTAAAATTAACCACTATTTTGTTAGTTTCTAATTGTTTCTCATCTTGGAGCATTAAGTCCATTTAAATCTAAGAATAAATTTACCCACGTAGATCACACTGATACTGAGACTTGTTCTGCAACCTGCAAGAGTCGATTCAACAATCAAACCACTTCAACTTAATTAAAGAAGGTTGTATTTTTTTAAATTCAAATTCTGGTGGAGTGTTTGGAGGAACGGACCAGATGGTTCAAGCTGGGAAGAGGGCTCCCCCGCGCTGGAGAGGGGAGAAACTAGAGGCACAGCAAGGCAAAGTGTTGTGTGCTTCCTCTACCCAGATCAGGTGTTTGCTTCAGGAGACCGGGTTTTGGGCCACCTGGCAGCGTAACATGGTCTCCAACTATGTGTTTAGCTCCTTGGTCTTGCCATTAGTCTGGGGGTGTTAGCCAGAAAAGAGACTGACAGTGGCCCCCAGCAGAGAGCAGAACACCTTCTGGAACCGGGACACAAACTGGGGACCCCGGTCTGACACCAGAGTCCTTGGAAACCCATCAAGACCAAACACAGGGATGGAACACTGTTGGAGTTGCGTCATGATTAACAAAGCAGGAACAAAACGACCTTTGTGGCAAAGATGGTTCCATTTTAAGAGGTGATTTGCCAAAAGAATAAGAAACATGAGAAAACATGCCGTGTTTTTTCCTCTTGCGTCAGTGTTTTCTCTGCAGTAACACACCGTTTACTGTGACGTTTTCATGACGATCTATGAACCATTTTTAATTGTTAAATTACTTCAGTTTCAATCCGTCTTTTAAAGGAAGCTGTTTTATTAAGAATCTCTCTCTGTCACTCTCTCTCAGCCAACAGGAGAACAGCTCCTCGTTTCTTTTGTGCCTCAACATCAGACTCACTGAAAAAAAACCTAAATGACTCTTTTCAATGCTCATTTTTTTCTGCTTCACTGCAGCATCTGGGGGGGAAGGAAACTAATTCAAGATGAGCACGAAGGAAGAGAATTTCATTCTAAATTCTGTGAGACTTCAAAGGTTCAAACCTTCCTCTTTGTCTCTTTGTGCCTGTGACATCTCATTGACTTGAATGTTAAACTATATACATTTTTACCTTTTTGTAGACCAGAATATTATTATCATGTCCCGAAACAAACCGAAGGTCTGATTACCTGATATAGCTACGTGATCTATCGGGCCAGTTTTGACATAGTTTACGAGAAAACAGACCTCTAATTTTGAGGTATGGACATCATGATGATTAAAAAAAAACATTTGCTCACACAGTCTTTCTTCTATACTCAATTAATATACATAAACTTTAAGAAAATATATGTTTTCAAACTTGGGCATTGACATAACGTACTATACTTGATGGCCTGCTAAATTTCACTAGCTGGCAGTCTGAAAAGATGTTTTCTGTATAACTTACAGGTTTATTTTTATTTATTTTTTTTGTCACTTTCGTCAAATAGGCGGTGCTTGTGAGCCATGCAGGAAATATCAAGAGAAAAGCTCTGTTGGCATTGCTTCTACCTTTGCAGAGAAGGGTTATATAGAAGAGGAAAGGTCAAGAGCTCAAAATCATTCACCAGAGTTTATCAAATGTGTTCCAATTCACTGATCGTGGCACCAAAATTAACGTTTGGATGCAACATTATCATCCATTTGAAGTCATATTTCTGACCAATATTTAATTTCTTGTAAGCTACATTTTGATCTCCGCCAACTCCTTAACACACATCTGCCTCTTGAGCTGCCAAGTCATTCTCTACCGGGCTTTTCCATACACGTGTGCTGGCCTGGCTTCACTTGGCATGACTCGGCGCCGCGGCCCAGCACGGAAGGCATTTGCATTTCCATTACAACAGGGCTACCCGCTTGAAGGTGCGTCTTTAACTGATGACGCACTTGTCTTCAAGTGTACAACGTTTAGAAGCAGCGGGGCTGATCCGAGGCTGTGATATTAAAGAGTGATGGATAAACAAGTTTAATTTCCTCCCTTATTTTGCTTTCCCCATCGCACAGCATGGCAGGTAGAAGCCAACAGTGCCAGTTGAAAAACCCCATATATCACCAGCTACTTATCAACATTGTCTCTATACCTGCTGGGTAACTAGCGCTCCTGAGAGCGATCAAACAGTGCATCATAAGGGCTGACCCCAACTGACAGGAAATGCAATGATTGTTGCATGTTATGACATGTTGTACGATCTGCTGATGACTGTTTTACCACTGAAAAGAGTAACATTTACTACTCACTACACTATATCAACATATTTCCCCCCCATAAGCTAAAAAGGTTGAGATGAAACAGAATATTTTAGCAGCAAATGGAGCGTCGCAGCAGATCAGGCAGGCACTGAAGTCACTTTTTAGGGATGTCCTATAGATCATGCATGTCCACGACTCTCACAATAGGCCGTCCACATCACTCAGTCTGCATACAACTCTGAGCTGTGCATCCGCCCACCACCTCCCCAGCCTCCTCCTGTACTCGCAGTTGTGCATGAATTTTGAATGCTTTCAATATGTGTTGGTGTTCATTAGATGTTGTGTATCTCAGGAACAGTCTGTGCCAAGCTTGCTCCAGTTTGTCCCAGAGCGTCACATGAGCCTCTGCCCATCACCAAATTAAAATGCCTTTGGCTGCAGTAAGTAGCTGACATGGGACGTGAGCTTGTCCTGACCGAGCTTCAGCTTTTATTTTGACTTCATGAATCTAATTACGGCCGTCTGCTTTTATCCTCGACATGAACCTGATTGTGTGAAGCCCCGGGGATCTTCTGCTGCGCTTCAGTTTGTCTTATTCTCCGTCTGTCTGATCAGAGATTCTGCACCTTTCACTCTGTCAGAAAACAGAGAAGCAAAATAAACAATCTTGCTCTTCCTCTCTTGTCAAAACTCCCGTCGCTGTGTGAGTGCATGTGTGAGTTTGTGTGTGTGCCAGATTGCCCTTTTGTTTTTGAAGAATGTCAAGAGTCTCAGGTTTTACTGATGTCAATAAAACAAATAACTTCGTGTTGCTTCAGTTCAAAAAGTCTCTCTGGCAACTTTTGCTGTGCTGTGCAAGGTGAGCATCGGCATCAGCAAGAGCACAAACAAAGAGGACGCTCAGGGCTTTTTGATGGGAGGAATCAGTGAGAGGCCGCGGTGTGTCAACTATATTTACAACACTTTTCTCCATCAAACTAGTCGATGATTTACTATTTTCTGTCAGTGCTCACACGTTTGACAGGTTTTATTACATCTGGTAGCTTTGATCTGCACTGAAAGTGTCTCACTGAGGTCTTGATATGCGTTGATACATGTAGGGATTAAAGAACCTCTAACTTTCTTATTTTTTTATTTCTTATTTCAATGAATTAGACTGACACCTTCAGTGCCAACTTCATTTCGAGGTGGCTACGACATTTACTTTGCCACGCTGTCCTATGGAAAACCAATCAGATGATAGCTGAACAGTGGTCCATCCATCCATCCATCCATTATCTTCCACTTATCTGGGGTCGGGTCACGGTGGCAGCAGGCTATTCCAGACATCCCTCTCCCCAGCAACGCTTTCTAGCTCCTCTTAGAGGAACCCGAGGCGTTCCCAGGCCAGATGGGATATATAATCCCTCCAGTGAGTTCTGGGTCTACTGCGGGGTCTCCTCCCATCCTAATCAGATGCCCGAACCACCTCAGCTAGCTCCTTTCGATGCGAAGGAGCAGCAGCTCTACTCCACCCTCCAGAGGAATCACATTTCAGCTGCTTGTATCCACGATCTCATTCTTTCGGTCACCACCCAAAGATCATGGCCATAGTTGAGGGTTGGAATGTAGACTGACTGGTAGATCGAGAGCTTTGCCTTCCGGCTCAGCTCCCTCTTCACCACAACGGTCCGGTGCAACGGCCGCATTGCAGCTGATGCCGCACCAAACCGCCCGTCCATCTCACGCTCTATTTTCCCATCACTCGTGAACAAAACCCCGAGATACTTGAACTCCCTCGCTTGGGGCAGTAACTCAACCCCAACCCGGAGGGAGCGATCCATCGTTTTCCGGCAGAGAACCGTCTCCATTAACCGATTGATTGTTTGGTTTGTAAAACTTCTGAAAATAGTGAGAAATGCCGTCACAAAAACCCAGAGCCCAAAGTGACACGTTCACAATGATGTCGTTCAAGCAAACCGACAGTCCAGACCTCAACATGATTACAAACTGTACTAATTATAGTGTGAATCATGTCTTTTAAAGCAGAGAAGTGGAATATTTCGGTTGTGAAACCGGCTTGTTCAGCTGCCAGAGGAGACGCTGATTGGATCGAGCACACAGTTGTCCTTGGTCAAATGATGTTTCTGCAATATTTTCTCTTTCATATTTACACTTTAATTTTAGGAATAATTTGCAGTGGGATGTGAATTTGGTCCAAAAACACTTCAGATCCTTAAAGAACAATGGAAAAAGGAGATGTGGAATAAGCCAAAGTTAAGAAATTCTGTACAGATTAACAAAGATTTCTACTCTGAACCTTATTTTATGTGTAACTTAAAGAGAGGGCAGAGATCCCTGGTACGCTACCACTGGCGACTGAAGCAGGTAAACACAAAGGTATCCCTGAAGAGCAGCGTATGTGTGTTTTGTGTGATTTGGGGGTTGTTGAGGATGGATTTCATTTCTTGTTTCATTGCCCCGTGTACTGCGATTTGAGGAATCATCTGTTTGAAAACGTTCAGTGGAAGAATCCTGATTTGTTCTGGCTGTCTGGAGTTGATATGCTGAGTCGGCTCTTTAAAGAGGAGATAGCTTGATTTATAGAAGATGTGTGGAAATGAAGGCAGAGAATACTGTATCCAACATAATTAGGATCTTAGAAATGGAATCTGTTGAACGATGTGAATGTTTTGAAATGTTCTCCTCCTGAATCTGTATATTTGTGGATGTCTCGTGTCTTATAAGCCCATGTCATGAGCTCTTCATACGTTTTGTATGTGAAAATCCTAATTTATAAAGTAACTAGTGACTAAATCTGTCAGATAAATATAGTGGAACAAAAAAAAATTCCCTCTGAAATGTAGTGGAGTAAAGTGGCATGATGGGAAAATACTCAAGTACCTCAAATTTGTACTTGAGTACTTTGTTCCGCCTCTTGCTCTGTCCACAGACTTCCTGCATGCAGATTTCTGCAGATATCTGCTAATAGTCACCTCCACTCAGTGTTGGGTTGTTCCCTCAGAAGCAGAACACCTCATATGAGCCTCAATTACTGTTTTGTTTCGAACATAAACACTGAAAGAGATTAGACAGTTTTATAGAAACTCAATTAACAGTTTTGTTTTTTGTGGGTGGAGGTGTTCATGTTGGTGTAACTGTGCTGCAGGGCAATGCTGAAAAGCCTTCCTCTGATCAGCAGCTAAATAAACCAGGCTTGTTTGTAGGGAATTCGTTTTTGGATGGGATTTCTTTATAAGAGCCTCTCTGGCTCCGTCTGTGCGCTGCTTAGCCAGGTGCCTCATTACGCACGGCGCTCCCAGCGGCCGCTCTGCTGCCCGGCCTCCCCCTGCCTGCCAGCGCTCAGTGGTTCGCTCCAGTCGGCGCTCCGCTGCTGTTCATCACCGCCCCACTGGCCGGCGCGCAGTCGGAGCTTCAGCCCGGTTACCGAGCGCACACTGAGCCACACCGCCTGCTCGCTCTTCTCCTCCCGCTTCCGCCTCTGTGAGCGTTTTTGCCTCCTCTCTTGGTAGGTCACTACTCTCTTCCTCCTTTCTTCTCCTCAGTCTTTCTTTCTCGCTGGTTTGGTTTCCCTACTCTTATTTTTTTCTTCTTCATTTTTTGCACTGAATATCAGCGGCTGGTTGGATTTCTGTCTCTGTTGTCCTGCGAGTCTTTACCGGAGCTTTTACCCGCTGTTTGTTGTTGGAAGAAAGCCCATCTTCCGGCTTTTCTTATGTTTATTTCCAGTTTCTTTCGTTTGTTTTTTGTGTGAATTTTTTAAAAGAAATAACACAAATATATCTTTTCTGTCTGAGATTTGTTTTGATTTTGTGTATTTACTTCTCCAGTTTGCCCTCTTTTATCTCATTCTTGTAGTTTGATTTTTTCCATTTTCTTTTTTTTTTCCAAATAAACGGGATTTAAACGTCTCATAAAGTTGAACGTAGCGCATGCCAGAACGCATCGAGGATGAGGATGGTGGTGGTTCTGCTCAGGACGGGCAGGTGTTGCACGGACAGCTGATCTTCCTCCCCGGAGCTGCTCGTGTTTCTGTTGACACTGTTTTTGATCTCAGTTGTGAATCTCTGTCGGTGTGTGTGTGTGTGTGCGTGTGTGTGCGTATGCGGTCTCACGCGTACACGCGCGCGCACACAGTCTGTTTGACTGTCGGTCCTCGTGATGCGGACTGGAGGAGCTGACAGGCCGGGTTCGTTACTCTGTCATGTCCTGTTCTGCAGCCCTGATGTGTAATATCACCAGACTGGCTCCTCACAGATCTGCATGCTCAGAATATTCTCATTGTTCTTGTGAGCCTGAATTTGGCTACTTCAAGATATGTTTTGGCATTTAGACCATAACTTGGAGTCAGACTGAAAATTGTGGCTTATTGGCTAAACCATTGATCAGTCATTTATCAAGTTTGACTGAAAGGAGGAGGAGTGGGAGAAATATCAATAATGAAAGGAATGCTTTAAATCAGTTATAAGTTATGTCTTTTCAAATTTTTAGCTGCGTAAAAAAATGCCACCACAGTTTATGTAAAAATGAATGATTGAACTTACGAATACAGTGTTGTTTTACAGCCGACTCGAGTTTGAGCTTATTGGAGCTTTTAGAAAACGGCTGAAATGGAAGAAATATGCTTCTTTGTTAAAATGTTGGAAATCTGTGAAAGTTGGAAAATACAAGGGAATGAAATGAATAATAGAAAACATGAAGTGACTGTGAGATGTGATGGGAGGGAAATCTACCTCACAAATAACATAAAGCAGCAGGCAGGGCTTTAAGAATGGACAAAAAGTGGACCATGTTTGAGGAATACATACCTTTTTAAAAGTGCCTTGTCACATGAGAAATGAAGGTTTATGAGAGTAATCTTGTCAGAGGTCGTGTCAGGTGTTAGCTTGTGTGAAAAAGAAGGATTTCAAAAGAGTAGAACACATAAAAAACAAAGAGGCATGCATCAGAAAGCATAATTCCATAGTGGCAGCGCAGTTCTCTGCCTCACATAGCACCAAGCTTTTAATGTGCACAGTGTGAAAAGCTGTCTGTAGCGTGGAGCTGCTGCTGCTGCTGCTGCTGTGCAGGACTGTGAGGCTCAGGGGAAAAGAGTGTGTGGGATAAGATCAGTGAGGCTGCTGCTGCTGCTGCTGCTGTGGTTACTCCACTCTTTATTACTCTCAAGCACCAGGTATAGAGAAGCGACGATCCTGGTGTATTTGTTGGCGACTGTGTGGATCAGGCTGCTATGTTTATTTGGTTTGTAGCAGAACAAAACTTACAGATGGTCCCAAAACCAATATTTCGGCATAAACAGTAAGAATTTAATCTTTTAATATCCCATGCTGTGGTCCCACAGATGCTGCTTAAAGCTCCACTAATTGATGTTTTCCTTGTTGTAGGCTTTGTGCACTCTCACAGGGGTTTGAATAAACATCTCAGGTTGAAGATGGGTGGAGCTATGCTGAGGTTTACTGTGGACCCCAACCTAATTACCTCCGCCAAGGAGGATATGTTTTCACCCGTGTCCGTTTGTTGGTTGGTTGGTTTGTCGCCAGGATTACACAAAAACTACTGAATGGATTTCCACAAAACTTGGTGGAAGGATGGGGCATGGGCCAAGGAAGAACCC
>JBBPCS010005727.1:0-34184 GCA_037974645.1 Hollardia meadi
ACACACACACACACACACACACACACACACACACACACACACACACACACACACACACACACACACACACACCTGCTTCCTTCCTTAAACAGATCCACTAGAATTACTATGTATAATCCATTGTGAGGAAAGCTTTTCGACTGCGGTGTGAAAGGCAAGGCTCCACGTTCTTTAATTGACTGACAGACAGACAATGGCTGAGTGAAGCTGATTTAAAAAAAAAGAAAAGAAAAAGAAAGAATAAAGTCGTTGCAAAGGCAAAGACACCTTCAGGATTAATATCAAAACATAATGTACAGTCTGTCTCCCCACGGCTCCACAGGAAGGTCTGACCACATATACAGTTACAATTTTGTCCGTCAAAGCCACAGTGGAAAACGTTTTGTTGTTACATATTTGTATTTTATCTGTTTAGGATCAAACACTGGGCCTTCAGGCAAAGTCGAACGAGTGGACAGAATCAAGCATTTGTGAGAGAACAGACCAATCTTTGTAATGCTGCTTACATTTGCATCTACACTGTAGTGCAGGGCTGCCCAAAGTGGGGCCCGCTGGCCAACGGTGGCCCGCCATAAGTTTCCATTTGGCCTGTTTCTCGCAAAAATAAAAAAAATATTTTTTTTAAAATTAAAAGAATGTTTATGCTTTTTTATTTTTATTTTTTTGTGAGGTAAAAGAAAACGCCAAATATGTCGACCCCTAACTATTTATATATTTTTTTAATAATCTGAGCATTGTGGGCAGGTTGGCATTTTGCACAGGAAGTCTGTCAATCCAGGGATCCTACACCATTTTGCATCTTAACAATCTAATACAGTAGGTGCTTGCTTGTGGTCTGTAAAGTTTCAGTTTTGGCCCTTTAATGTAAAAACGTTTAGGCGCCCCCGCTGTAGAGAATTAAATCCCTCCAAATTGTGTAAGGTGAGTTTGAACTTTGACGTCTTTCTCCATGGTGTGAGAGAGCAAACCGGAGGGATGCTGCTAACATGGGTGTATGAAGAGAGTCGAGCGAAGCCGCTCGGCCTTGCTGAAAATTTCCGTGCTGCCGAGAAAGGCATTTCCCTTAGAAAACAAAGATGCTGCTTCAACATTTAACAGTACATCTCCAAAAGAAGAAAACAATTATTTGCATGAATTTTTAATCGGACGTAAATTTTCTCAGAGCCATGAAAAGCTTTTTCAAATGTGTAACATCATCTCGCTTTAAACTTAATGGAGCGGTTTTGGTGGGTCCATTAAGACAGCACAAGGGACTCTAAAACTTTAAAGATGCTAAAGACATTTAAACACCGCACTGTGGTTTGTAATACTGAGAGAAAGGATTGTACGACATTGGTGTATCTGCAAACAGTAAAGATACAGCATTCTCATTACAAAATAATCTGCCAGGTCAACACAGCGACCTGCTGGATGACGTTGATAACCCCCTGCACTGACCCTCCTGTTTTGTTGACCGATTCCATTCAAATCAACCGGAGGGCTGCATTTTCTGTCATGCAGGTTTTAAGTCGGTCGAAACAAAGCCTCATACTAAATGAATTGAGACCATTATGGAATCCAGCGTCAATGGCTGCATCCAAAATGCCATTCTAATATGTTATTGGTGGTTCAAAACAGCATGAGAGATATTTTAGTCTGCCTGAAACCTTATTATGAAACCAGTAGTGAGTGAAGTGCATACTATTTCTAGGGAAATATTACAGTGTACAAGCACCGACAGTATGCCTGCATAAATATCCCATAATCCAATGCATTAGTGATGACAACAACGTAACACAGCTATTTTCAACCAGGGCATCATCTAGTGGAGGCAAATGGTGATTAGGATGTAGTTGTTTTTAGAATAAATTATGATTAGAATAAATTTTACCTGTTTTTTGGTCATGTTATGATTTAATTTTTATTTATTTGGGGAAGTTGTCCTTAGAATTTTTTTTTTTTTTTTTGAGAACCCCTGACATAACAGAGAATGGTGGACAGCGAGGAAGGCAGCGCTGGCATAACATCAATAACACTTCAATTAGTGGGACGTTAAACCTTTCAGATTGCTGGAAAAAAAAGATGACAACATTCATCTTGTGTTTTTTGTGCGTATTTTCTATGGATGTAGTTTTCTGGGGAGATCCACACATATCGGCAACTCTGTGCAGATTTGTGGCTCGACCAATCTCCAAACATGCTAGAGGTTCTGTCTTAACAAGACTTACGCCTGAAGCTACCTCTAAAAGTGACTTACATGAGGCTTTCTGATCGGCCATCAGAGCCATTTGGTTTACGTTAAGTGAGGATTGTGGTCGGAATGTGTTTGTGCAAGGTTAGGGCATAAATCACTTTTATGTTAAAGAAAACCAACATTTACTGTTCGACTGTGCAAACACAGACCTAATCCAACACTCGGTATGGCCATCTGTGGTACTGACTGTGAAAGTAAAGTAGGCCAATTCGAGCTGTTAGAAATGATAAATGCTGTCATTTTTTTCTCTGAGAGGACAGTGTGCTGTCTTTATAGCTCTTACGTGATGACAAAGGCAATAAAAAAATTTAAAAAAGAATGGTTTTGTATTGAGCGAATCGTAGAAATGTTTTCCCTTTGAGGCCCTAAAGTAGAGAACCCTGATGATGTGGCTGACTCTCACCCAGAGCAGTAGATCAGTGTGTGCTAGTGGGAGGATGTAAAGAGGATCCTTTCACCTCTGGATATACACACAAGTTGTGAGCCTCTTTAATCTGTTACTGCATCCTCTCTGGACCACTCTGTCAGCACAGGAGGAGGAGGAGGGGGGGAGTAAGGCAGGATTACGACTCACAGTCTCTCAATTTATTAGAGCCCTGCTGACTCCTGATGCTCAAGTATTCCAGTTCACCCTGACGCAAATCACCAGCCAACGAGACAAGAAGCAGGACTTGGCCGCTGGGAAAAGTGGAGCTGATGATGCACGGCACTCACAAAGCAATTCAGATGACACAAAATAAGCGCGTGATGCAGAGAAGACAGACATTTAGAGGAAGGTCGTTTACATGAAAAGAAAAGAAAAGAAAAGAGATGAACAAAAGGGAAGAGTAGTGAGAATGAGATAAAAGCAGAGAGGGATAAAAAGGAATGGCTGCCCACAAAGTTATCGAGACAAAGCTGCAGTTGTGAGCAGATGTTGCTTTATCATTTCTAGCAGGGGCCATTAAACTACTTTGCAGCTGCTTTCTGCTTCAGTTATTTCCCCTCACTCTCTCTGCGTAGCGCAAAACACCTTGAGCTGCTCGTCTAAATTATGTTTTCAAAAGCCGAACGAACAGCATGAACGAACGTCAGTCTGCAGTAAAGTAAACCTGTGAAATCTCATTAAACCAACAAGTTAAAGCACCCTCATCATAACAGTAAAAGAAGGTTTAATCTAAAAAAAAAAAAGATACACAGTGAGGTTTTTATTATCTGCACCAGGTATGAAAGGGATTATGGAAAGACTAGTTTCAGATTTTAAAATAGTCACAGGTAAGGTTTGCTTTCCAATTTCTACAATCCCTACTGCCTTCCCATTACGCCCACTGTAGCTTGTATCTCAATAGGCCGTATAATGTTTTTAACACAAATCCCATCAATTACTACATTACTTATACAGTGTTGCTCTCTGATCTGATTCTTTTTGCATTTCCACACACAAAACTTCCCCCAGTGTTTCCAGGTGGTATCATTGTTGGCGCCGTGCTAGCAACATGGCTACCACTAGCAGCCTGGCTACTGTCCAAAGCAAAAGCAATCGTGAGAATTCCAACTGCACCCAGAAACTCTGGTCTCAGCGCTGTGATGAAGACTTACTGATCTAATAGTAAGAATGTCGAATCCTCTCAAGTCACGCTGGTAAGGGGAAACACATATTAACGGGGGTACAGATTTCAGCAGAACACTGGAGTGCTTTCCATCCAGTGAATGCCCGTCCGTTCGCTCGTTTTACCTCGGTTTCTATCGCTCTCCTCCTTCGCCTTTTTGAGTTTCCACAGTTATTCAATTTGTTCCATTGTTACCTGGGGATAGTGACCAGGAGATGGATGGATGGATGCACCACGTACTGTATAGTAAATTAACCCAGAATTATGAATGTCTTTTTTTTTTTGCTTTTACTGCATTTAAGAAAAAAGCAACTACAAAAAAAAAAAACACACCTGATGCTCTACATGTTTGAAAGAGCTTGTTACATACTGCAATTAAAAAGGTCCAAATGTTTCGCAAAAAGCTTCTGCAAACGCCTCCAACTCAGATTGTCCCTTTATTTTTCGATGTGACAAGCATTTTCCGATTTAATTTGTTTAATTTTCAGTAGGTTATAAAACTGGCAAGAAGGCAGATGATACTTTGGCTTGGTACAAAATGATGTTGTCATTATATAGTCCAGACAAAACTCTTTCTGTAGTGACTGCCAAACACACCACATAAAACAGGCTGGTTAAAGTCCAGGCCTGCCGCCTAGGCAATAAATGTTTGTCCACTTTTAATTAGACTTCTAATTAAAACCTTTAAAACTTGACATATTTTCTCACAGTAATTGAGGTAGAAATTGGGGTGGTAATGTACACAGACACTAAACAAGTTACCAGTTGTCAACATTGATGCATGTACTGGAAAATAAATGACATGTCTTTGAGGATTCAAGGGTATTGCCGCATGGCTGTCGACATCAGCGAATTCGAGGAGCTCCGCATCTGAACCTGTGGCTGGCAGAAAGCGGCGACCTTGAAAGAAATCCAACGAAGAAGACATAAAGTTGCTTGGCAGCGTGAACGCATTGAAAAGGATTTTTGAGAAGTCAGTCATGATCGCCTGCAGAAAACCAGTGACAGTTATCCATCTGCCTGTCAGTAAGCGGAGGGGTGTTGGGACTGACACGTTAACTCAGTGCTGTAATGTCAGATCTCGTGTGCCGTTTGAACATGCAACAGTGAAACATGAAGAGAAACCAGACCGAGTCCAGAGTTGGCCTGGATGAAAAGCACTGAGGGACAGATGGGAGTTATTGGTGTAGCCTGATCACATCAGTTACAGTGCGTCAACAAGCTGAGTTGTTGTACTTTGATGTCTCATCACAGCTTCTGTTCACAGGCTCAGAAAGATCATCTGAGGCAAGCAAACACATTTACAAGAAAATTAATTCACCAAAAAGGGCTTTATTGTAAGTGCTGCTTAAAGGTACAATTTAACTTAAATGTAAAACTGCCTTTAAACTGCCAAATTACCCAAGCAGCCTCTTTTTAATTAGCAAATTGTATTACAACTCCCAAAATAATCTTCTCATCAGAAAAACTCAGTGCAGACACTCAGCAGTTAATCAACTGCATCTCTCAAGCAATGTCCAAAAAGCACTTAAAGTGCTAATTAGCAAAGAGATTGGAAACAGGTTCAGGTTTTTGAGAACTCTTCTTTCAGGTATCAGGACACTCTTTTCATCATGCATAGTAGTAGACTTAAAGGGGCGCACCGCCAATTTTAAAGTTCAGTTTATTCGTCCTCGGGAGTGCTGTGTGGTCAGGTTCAGCTTAGGCTTGGAGACAAGGAGGCTGGCCGTGAAAGTGAAGGATCCAGATTTTTTTTTGGCCTTGACCCATACTGAGGTGTAACAAATTGCCAAAGATGCCAAATAGTTTGGTTAATGACCAAATATGTGTAAGACGCTGGTACTACCTTCAGTTGAACTTTATGTTTAGTGTTTAATAGCAATAGCAAACAGTATACTGTATCTGCTAAATATCAGGCTACATGTTAGAAGACTGTACTTAGACACAGTGGTATCTAAGTGCAGCCTCACAAAGCCATCAGCATGGCTGTAGCCTATCGTTTAAATCAATCAAGTCACTTATTTGATCCTTGCTTTCCTCGTTCGTCCATCCTCTCTTGAACTGGAAGTCCTTCTGCTGAGGAGCGAGGAGGGAACTCTGAGGAGCAGTGAGCGAGGATACACGAGAGCGGCCTTCATGGAAGTCTTTTAACGGCCGAAACTCCCTGTTTTAATATAACGCAACTGATCGGACTGATTCACCGTGTAGTTAAAAATCTTTGTTAATCCTTAAAAAATGACCACAAACAGGATTTTATTTATCAGGAAGGAAAAAAAATCCTTGTGTTCAAATGATGCCATAATCATATTCCAGGTTATTAAATGATGAAGTCACAGTTTATCAATAAACACATATGCAAATAGTGATTAAATAATACACAGTAAATGCATTCTGCCAGTAGAAAGGGTTCCTTGGCCTCTGAGCAGGACACAGTTTAAATACAGAATGCAGCTCATGTGCAGGTGTTTGTAAACCAGGTAACAAGCTACAGAAAGAAAGCACTGCTGCTCGGCAGTGATAACTGTGTGCCTCTATCAGTATGAGCAAACGGATGTCGCAACGCTTCAGAGCAAAGGACGTCTCATTACTCTTAAAACACATTTCCCCTCTCTACCACTAACGGTTATTTTCATCATTGATTAATTTGCCAATTATTTTCACGATTAATTGTTTAGAAAATGTCAAAAAGAAATTGTGAAAAAATTCTCATCACAATTTTTTTTTAAATTATCATAAATGACAAAGAAAAGCAGCAAATGTTTAAGAAGCTGGAACCAGCAAACATCTGACGCTTGAAAAATGGCTGAAACAATTAATCGATTATCAAAATGGGTTGGCAAATAAATTTACTTCAACAAATGGGTTAATCGACTAATGGCAGCTCTACTCTTCATGAATCCTTGGTGGGAGGGACTAAGACACAAAGAAAAGATGCAAGTGATGAAATCGAGGATGCAAACCGAGAAAGAAAATTGCGACGCAACACTCTCTCACAGCTTCTCAACTTTGTGCAATACCGAGTCAGAGCACAGTGTTCGCCTGCCGTCACCTTTCTGCAGAAGCTGTTGCATCTTTGAGGGCAAAAAACCTCGTGGGCTATCCTTGCTATGGATTAAAAGACAAAGCTTCATTTACTCTAGATTATATAGTGTACCAGAAGGCAATGATGGTTGTGATCTTCAAACACTCTGAATGTAAACCTCTGCCCAAGCTCCGCTGATGGGAGCAAGTCGATGACACTATTTTGAACCGTAATTGTTTTCTGTTTTTGAAGCTGAACTGATTTATCCCCAAATCCTTGCAGTATGATTGGTTTTTGGTTCTGCCACGCTCGTTATTTAAGGGTCCTTTTTTAAACTCTGCTCCTGAGATTTATTTCAACTTCAGCCCTTTTGGGTTCAGGGGTGTGAAATAAACAATAGACTATACATACAAAGCCCTCTCTTACACCACTGTATCCCATAACAACAAATCAGCAGTGTCAGCACAGACTTGTTGGATCTGAGGCCAAAACCATAAATCACATCTCCCCTCCTTCTTGATCTTGTTTTTGTTTTTTGTGGTGTTGTGGGTGCCAAGCAATCCTGTGCAAACTCAATCAAACTCAGAAGTTCCCCAGTTCTTTTCTCCAACACACTCCCTCTCTCTCCTTGACTAAATTTGAGTCTCAACACAGGTGGCTTGCTAGAATACGTAGCACTGTTCAATAAAGAGAAAATCATATTGAATCTGAGCGTGTTTTTATCTAATCCTCACACACTTTAATAATAGACAGCCATTCTTGCAGACAAAGCAGAGAAAGAAAGAAAAGAAGAAAGGTCAGCAGCAGCGGCAAGTAATTTTAATTAACAATAATAATCACCTCTGCAGCTGGTGTTGCTTTGTCTACCTGTGAGATGTGAGGCGTCTCTGCATGTTAACTACAGTAATACAGTAAAAAGGCTTTAACACACCACAAATGCTTTCTTTTTTTCTTGTTTTTTTTCTTGAAACTTGTGATTTATCCAACAGATTTTAGATTCGAGTCCAGAGAGATCTGCACAACAAGTCTTCAATCTAAGAATACAAGTGCACAATGTCAGTGTAAAAAGAGCAATAAAAAAAAAAACAGCAGCACATCAGTACAGTCAGAAATGTCTCTTTCACCTGACACTGAAGCCCATAATAATGAACCAACCAAGAGCTGAAACAATTAATCAATTTGATGAGTTGATCGACAGATAATTTTTTTAATCATATGAAAACCTGAAATTCCAAAAAAGGTGGGATGCCATGTATATATGTAATATTCAATGCTTAATTTGAAACATTAAGACATGACTCAAAGCCAGTCTTATAGAGTCAATATACAGTATATTGGCCTTTTTAAAAAAAAGAAAAAAAAGAAAAGGTAGCATTCTTACATTCTGACACTTGAATAGCCCTACAGTAATATACTTCCTCTCTTTCCATCAGTCAGCCTCTTCCAGCTGCATGACTTTGCTCCTTTAAGATTAAAGAAGATAACAAGGAACGGTATTTCAGAATGAAAAGAAGGTATACTGTAGATCCTCTTGGCCAGAACCATCTAGACTTCCTGGCCTGGAAATGACAGGACAGGCACAAAGACATACAGATGGGATTCTGTGTATTGTGCTCCCAGGTACGACGGGTCAGCTCGGACTAACAAAGCAACGGGAGCTCAGACACCAGGCTGGAGCTTGGCTCAGACCGTCATATATTTCTGTCAGACTTTCCAAGGCTACGTTTCTCAGAAATTCATACTTCTCGAACAATGAGAGGGCAAAGGATAAGGACACAGAGGGGAAAACTACACACTACAACATCCGGTTCGACAACTGATCTTAGACGTTGACAATCTAATATTGCTCCAAATGCCACTATAAAAAAAATATTCAGGGGCACTGACTATCATTGCTCATAAACGTGGAAATACTTTAAATTATTGCTTATTATTAACCTGAAATGAAATCAGTTTAACAAATTGTGTTTCAACCATTCCCTCTACTTTGTGGACATGGATTTGCAATCCATAATGAAGTCAGTCAAAAACGTACATACAGTACATACTAGAGGTCGACCAATAGTGGATTTATTCAGGCCGATATAATGATACTTTGGAGCAGGAAAAAGCTGATTAACCACAAGGAATCCAGTTTATAATCAATGTTAAGAGGAACCAGTGTTACACTGGTGGCAGTGGGTTTGTCAACTGCTGTTTACTGACTGCTCCTGCTACAAGCTAATGTTTGATCGGTGTACTGGTGGAATAAAACTGACTCTGTTGGAGATTTAATCATCAGGATAACACAGCCCGTTCTGCTTGTCAGATATCAATGATTTTTCACGGCCCTTCACGTCCTATCCAGGCGCACAAGGTATCATTTGGTGTCAGGCAAAGACACACAAGTGTTTAATTTAGCTGCAATGTAAAGCCGTCCACGTCAGTTTTGGATGACGCAGCGCAACATACTTTTCTAAATGAGAAAGTGCCAAGAGGGTTGAAGGTCGGGGTTGAGTGGAGGGTCATACACGCGACTTTCACCCAAGAGACCGGAGTTTGCGTCCCGTTTGAAACCAAACGTCACCAATCTATTCCTAAACCTAACCACATGCTTTTTGTGCCTAAACCTAACCAAAATAATGTAGACCTTGTGCATCTGGATAACACGTTCGGGGCCTGAGCCTTTGCGTGTCAGCCAGAGATGCTAAAGGTTACCTTGCACGTCTGGATAAGACGCCAAGGGTGCATGACAAAACGTTGCTATGTGACGAGCTGGGATGAAAATGCCTTGGATAACAACACATGACATGTGGGAGTAAAGGACATTAGCACAGTGAACATAACTTTTTTCTGCTCTCTCCTTGGATTTTCACGCTGCTTCTAGCACTGCAGTGCTGCTTGTGATCTTGTTTCAGCGGCACTGTCACATGGTTGTTGACATGTTACTCTGAATACTACAATCTCAAAGTGGACTTGCCTAGCTTGCCAAAGCTAAGACTGTTAAGTTGCTTATGCACTTTATGAACTTTCAATGCAATCATGCCTCAGCCAGTTTAAAAGGGGGTCACAAAATAGTTTAAAGTCTATAGTTAATGCTAGTTACACTAGCAAAACAGTCATTGCATGCTTTAACGTCCTATCGGCACCAATTAATCAGTCAAACCAATAAATCAGTCGATCTCTAATATATACAGTATATTATTAGATAAAGTTTGAGAGGTTGAAACCATCCAGACCAGCTGGGACGGTCTAAAGGGGGAGGAAATGAAATAATCTTAGCTCAACAGAGATTAAAACTTTCTACCACGGAGCAGAGTTTGATCTAACATTGTACACTTTCTGTCATTTTAACCAGAGGCTGTGAAGTTACTCCCCCAGTCACATCAACAGCACAGCAGTGGAGTGGAATTTCAAACACCTGGGAGTTCACATTCACAAGGACCTGACATGGACTAGCCACACCACTACTGTAGTTAAAAAGGCCCAACGGCATCTGAACGGCCTCAGGCGCCTAAAGTCTTTTGGCCTGAGGCCCCTGATCCGAGGGTACCACGGAGCCTTCTGACAGGCTGCTTCAAGGATTAAGGTCCTTTATTTTGTACAAACAGGGTTGCACAATGAAATGAGCTTTTGGTCCCCTTCAAGCTATACACACAGAACATACACAGACAATTAAATTTAGGATAGGATACAAATAATAATAATAAAGATGTGCCTAACGACTAATTTCTCTGACATTCATTTGATAACACATTCTTCAGTAACATCTTATGAGTTATGCAACAGTTACCTGGCCTTGTTGACATTATTAACAGATTCTTGTCTTATATTGTATAAAGCAACATTTGACCAGGAAGACATGATATTTCAGCATCAATTATATCATATGTGTATATATGGAATTTAAATGTGTACTGTAGCAGCTAAGCCTAAACTTAAAGCCACTGAGGGGCTGCAGAGAGAAGCTAATAACTTACATGCTCACCATAACACCACAGTATCCAGTCCAACTTACGATTCTGGGCTTCGATGGAATATTTATTGTTTACCATTAATATTCTTCAACATTTTAGCAATGTAACACTGCAGTGTTTGCCTAGCGAACACCTGTCCCCTGAGTCAAAGTTCCTACCTGCTGTATATTTTAAGTGACTCAAAGCACAGAAATGGCACCATACTGGACCATTTTCGTGTCCTGCACACACTTAGCTCCAAAAATGGCTTGTACATTTACGTTAAAAGAATAATGAGTCGATACAACTTGTATTTCTGGTACCGAATAGCAACGGTTTGTAGTTTAAACAACGACACGACTAATCTTGCACATCCTTACTTGGAAAGTCACTGAGGGGCATAAAGGATGCGTTACATCCACACCACAGCCTGTTCTGTTGTGTATAATTTTTCCCTAATGGAGCCTCTCAGCCTAAATATTTTACATAGTTGTATTACAGTAGTGACAAGAAACATCTTGAATGGCCTACATTGGCACTGTGTGTTGCCATTAATGCACTTAACATTTCATATGAACTACATTAGTGGGAGATTAGTTTTAAAAAATGAATCATCTTACTTCACAATTGTGATCACAAAACCCTCGAAGATGATCAGCGGAAACATTTTTCAGCTGTCGTCTTGCAGCTCATCAAATCATCACTCTGTAATGTGTCTTCACGGCACATTACTGCAGCTCCTCCTGACCCTGGTTTGAACTGCACTTGTACACACACTTTGCTGAGCCGCCACCAAGTTGGCTATACACAACACACGCTAGGATCAATTTGAACTGTTGAATTATGTGACTCGCTAAGCTTAAGCAAACAACGACCGATGCCGCTCAGCATATCCAAAGCTTTCATCCAGCAGTCTAGAAATAAAGAAAAGAAAAAAAACAGGACAAATCAAAACCATGTTAGAAGTGTGCGGTTTATAAGAGATCATTGTGAAACTGTGAATAAGATGTCTAATCTCTTGAGTACAAAGAACCTATTGTTGCCTCACAATTCAAATAAACATATTTTCTGTATACAGACTAGTTTGTCTGGAGTCTGACTGTGTGACACAGTCTAACACCTGCAAATTGCAAAAACCTGCAACCTGTTAATTTTTTATTTTACAAAAGATACACCTGGGAAACACCTGTCTGAACAATAGACAGCTCTCTCATGACAGATCAGTCAGTCAGTCACCATTACAAGGAGTCCTGGAGCTTGGCCAGGTACTCGGGGAGTTTGGAGGGCTGCTTTCACGGCAGGAAAGCAGAATCTACAGCAGGGCTACGTTTACGACTCCCACCCATTGTGTTCCCCCCGGGCAGAGCGACAGTACATGGGAATATGCCTGCAATCTGTTCCAATCACTCCCTGTTGTCCCATCATGCATCAGTAACTGTCAATGTATTCCGTATTGACACTCCCAACCCCTGTACTGATATTAAACAGTTTGGTTCCAAAATGTGGAACCTGAAAGCACACAAGTAGGCACATTTTACTGATGGGTGAAACCATAGTTGGCCACTTTTATTCCTGACAATGCAATTGTCTCCGGCTGCAAATAAAAATAACTTCCATCACTAATTATCCGTCAATGATCCAATTATTTGAATGATTTTTTTCAGGCAATGAAATGCCATAAAGGTTGTTCTGATATCGATAACAGTATTGGGAATGCCTCCAATACTGCCTTAAAAATGCTGTATCAAGTATCGGCAAGTACATGATCCAATATCATCTAATTTCTGTGTTAGAAACAGGACCCTGTTTCCATAAAAACATTCCAATGTCATTCCATAAACCACTGTGTGGTGCAGAATAAAGTAAAAGTGAATAAGTAGTGATTTTCTTTATTTACACAGAGCGTTTATTCTGCATCAGCATCTAATTTCACCCACATCATATATGAATATATTTTAGGTATTTAAAAAAATCACTCAAGCTGCTTTCGCTTGCATTACTGCATTTATGCATTTCCATTACATTTGCAGAATACATAATTTGCTATTGTCTTACTATCACCCTAGTTTAAATTAAGCTTCTTAAGTCAGCTCTGCGTGTACTTTCCAGTCATGATTAATCATCTAATTAGCAAACTAAGCATTCTGAGCTTCAGACTGTGCTGGATACACAACAAAATATTCAAAGTCAGACAGTTGCATGCTCTCTCAGCATTTAAAGTCTGGTGTTAGACACTATCCTAATCCAGTAATGAGGCAAAAAAAAAAAAGAAAAAAAAAAAGATTTTCTCCAAAGAAGGCCAACAGAAACATGTTGCATTCATTTAAACCATTTAGATCACGCTTAATAGAGCCACGTCACCATTATTTGCACACACTGCATGTAAAAATACACACATTTATCTTACAGCATGATGTACTTGCATCTCACCAAATTCCTGAATACTCACATGCAGGCTGTAACATATGTGCTCAGACACACAGAAGAAGAGAGAAACACATTCACACAGAGCTAACGCCCAGAGCGACGCAGCTCCATCTGCTACAGATTCTGTGCAGCTCTTCCTCTTTCTCTTCGCAGTGACCGCTGCCCCTTAATGTCTCTAAATGTAAGCTTTATTGGTTTATTACAGGAATGAATTATATGAGAATATTGTACAGGAATGTGCGTGCACCACCAGCTGCTGGTATGTCTGAATCTCCCACTCAAAATGGAATAAGAGGCCCTCTTAGTACAATAACATCTTCTGAAAAGGCAATTACTGAGAAAAGTGCTAAAAGATGAATGTGCCATCAGCCATGAAATCAATGAAGTAGAGAAGAGGGAGCTCAACTTTTACAGTGAAAACCACTGGGCAACTTTTAATGTTGCCACTAGAATAGGACAGTCACAATAAATCACATTTTACCGGCTCTTTCTACGCGATATGGCAGCACATTAAAAAAAAAAAAGGAGAAAGGAATAGTAAGAAAAAAGGTTATTTGAGAAATCTGGTTTATAACAATGGACATAATAATAAAAGAGGACTCATATCAAACTTTAAATAGAGACAGTACAGCTGGTTATTAATGCCTCCGTGTATTGGGTTGGATTAAAATTCCCCACTCATTTATTGATTAAATCAAATATTAAAGTGCCCAAGTCTACACACACAACCTAGAAGTATCAAAGTAATTTGACAAGGCGGAGACAGGCTCAGTTTTAAATACGGGAGGCAGGTAGAAAGCAAAATAAAACAATTTGCAAAAGAATTAAGCAGAAGATGAAGGAGGAAATGTATAAATTCAGTGGAGGCAAGGAATTGAATCACAATTAGAAGGCAATCACAGCTTCAAATGAATGAGAGGAGAATGAATGAAGTGATTGAAGTTAGAAATATGTATATAAATGAAAGTCACGCTTTCCAGCAGCATCCATTGTAAAGACCAGGCAGTCCACATAATATATAATAAGCAAACAGTTTTAAAATAACAATGATTATCTAATACAACGCTGGACTAAAGCAAGATGGAAAGCAATCAGATTGACATTGACCACTGATTATAGCCTACAGGTTCATGTTAACATTGTGTAGCCAAAGCCTCTGTATAACCACTAATTACCAGGTAGCAGAGCCGCAACTCAGCGTTATTAGTTATGAGTTTACTCTTCTTTGCCTGACACATTTTTCCCTGGGCTTCAGTCTGACAAAACTTAACCTCCATTTACACATCAAAGACTTTGGAGAAGAGACCAGTCATTGTGAAGTAAACCTTAATAAGCATGATGCTGCAGACCACCAAGGCTGAAAGATTTAGTAGCGTCACATGAGCAACGTGATTACCAACCTGGAAAAGTGGGGTCCCTGACCTCCAGAGGCCTCAAAAGCCCTGGGTTCACTGTGTGTCAATTGCATTTTGGTAATTTCATTACTTGCAAATTTGTTTGGGAATACGTGCCACTAAAGTGCAATATCCCCATTATAAGTACAAAATGAATGCCCTGTCTTAGGCCCCGTGTCCAAATCTGATTCCGATTGATCGGAAATCTGATTGCTCACATGGTGCGTTTTGAGAGTTGGGGGTGCAAGATATAAGGAAGCTGCCATCTGCATTTTGATGTGTGTACTTGATGGGAACTTGGACAGCGAACAGAGACAGTAAGGTTTTGCCCCGGGCCTCGTAAACAGGTTAATCCAGCCATGAACATGAAGAGGTGAGCAAGTTTCATCCTTAAGCAAATGGCGCACAGAATCGCCACCAGCGGCACTTCTTTTGATTCCCAAAAGAAATGGAAGCACAGAGTTTTCCTCTGCTCTACGATGTGAAGGAGCTTTCACATAATGGACGAAAAAATCCTTTCAATCCAACTTAAACAACATACCAGGGGCCCGTACTACGAAGCGTACGAGTTCAACATACCCGGGATATCTTTCCGATATCTGGCTTCACTAACCCGAACAGTCACACGAAGCTGGTTATCGACTGGATAAGCCAATCCAGGATTTCCCGATGTATCCGTGAGCGCGTTCACATGAAAGAGGCGGTGTTTGCATCATATGACCAATCGCAAACATGACAAGTCTACTGGCAGCAGAGCGAGGTTATACAAAAGCACAATGAAGTGACTTTGACAGGAAAGAAATTTACATGAAGAAGACAGGATGAGGCCCTCCTACACATGAGTACACCTCTCATGATCCACGCACCGAGCTCCGGGATCTTCTATGAATGATAATGACAGAGAATTGATTGGTCATTGGGTGGTCCTTTTATATGCGTTTATCTCTTATCTGGAACATAACCTGCTCCAAAGCAGGTTAGCTGTGCAGCATAAGTTTACCATGGCGATATACCCCGTTAAGAAGTGAACCAGCTTTGTAACACTGAAAAACGCAGAGTTAACCCTGAAGTTACCTCGTTAGGCACAAATCCTGCATCGTAGTACAGGCCTCAGGGACGTGGAAAAAGAAAAACAACACCTGGATACAGATCGCTGGGGAAATGTAATACTTATTGTATACCAGTATAATGGCAAGAACAGAAAATAACTTCCCAATTAGGACTCAGTGAGTAAATTACATGGCTAAATGCAAGCATGGCCAAGTTTTAGAGAAAGACCCTGCTACTTTTGAATGTGTGACAATAACTCTTGCCAGAGAAACTAATTCTAACCTCTTTCATTTTGATATTTTATCACCTCCAGAGAAGTGTCTCAGTGTATATGTAGCATTTTATATGCTGTCTTTTACTTTATGCCGGGGTGAAATCTGTAATAAATGGCTACAATAATTCTTATTCTAAGGAGAGCAATCTTGTAAGCCGACTTCAGGACTCAAATGTATATTTTACTGTGATGATATCTTATTGCAAATACAGGGCATATACAGAAGCAACATTATAGCTGTAGCACAAAAGCAAAGAACCCTCTACAGTGCCATTCATACATTTTATATTGCACTGAGACACTGAATATAAAGCCTTTCTTATACAGTTGAGAGCTAGTGGAAGCACAGAACTAAAGGTAATGTAAAAACAGCTGTAAATAAAAAAAAAATAGTTCCAATCTGTTGCACTTTAAAGGTAAATTATTTTCTGCGTGGAAAGGCCGACCTGTTGTGTTCCCTTGCAGTATGAGAACAAAGAAGGCAGCCTCAGACAGCTTTGTACAGCTGTCCAAGGGTATAACATTGGTTCGGATATTAGTAGGGGCTGTAATACATCAGAACTGCAAAGCTATGAGAAGACTTACAGAGATTTTTCTTTCAACAGCAGTAAATTATCTATTTGGGTGAATCACAGTTTGTCAGACTACTTATAAATCAACAGTAAAATGGAACCCTAATCTTTAGCACCATTCGGACTGGATTTATTCTGTATTAGAGATTTTCCAGAACGAATACCATATGTGTGTAATTTTTCATTCCCACCCTGTTAATAATTACCTACTGTTTCTCTGGTGAAGTCTCTGGTCTCCAGAGTGGCTCACTACTGAGTGGCTCTCATGTGGAGAACGGCCTTTTCACTCTTATTTTCTTTAAGGTAGCTCAGTGTGAAATTTTTACTTCTGTATGAGAATGGAGTAAGTCAAAAACACGCTAGCACCAACATATAGGACTATTTGGGAAACTGGTTTAGAGGAAGTTACTGTATGTGGTGTCGTTTCTTGTCCCTGCACGTCTGTACAGTGTCTTCACTGGTTGCCTGGCAACCTCAAAATGACAACAAGATGCTGTGTCTACCTGATAGTTTGACCTCATCATGACTCTTTCCCTCCTGATGCCGTCCATGGTCCTGAAACATTGTATGTATTTCTCAGAAACACTTGGAAGGTGCTTAATATTGAACCTGATTTAAATAAATGAACTTATTTTTAATCAAATGAGAACTCATCTGTAACCATTCTGTGAGGCTGGTGTGAATTAATGTCATAAAAAACAGTCCTTTGCCAAAAGGTATCTCCCCAACTCACAGTATTTTTGCAGCTCTGGCTGCCAAAAACTAAAATATGAACTCATTAGATGAACTTCCTTTTCTTGGGGTTTTAATATAAGTTATACTTCTCCCATCCTGCCAAAGGTCTGTGGCCTGGACTCGCAAATATTCTTATTTACTTCTCATTTGCGCTGGTCTACATGGACTGACATTCAGACTGATGATGATGATGATGATGATGATAATGAACAATGACACAATGACTGCAGCAATGAATAAAAGACAGGCTTGCAGTGAACAGACGAGACTCTGTCTCCCAAATCTGTATTCAGGGGTACTTCAAACCCTCTGAGCAAAACAAACCTGCATGTTTCTTTCCTGGCCTACATTCTAAGAGATAATTAGAAAGGCTAGGAAACCCCCCCCCCACTGTGCCCCAACAGCTCGTTGGCATTTCAAAAACGAAGAGGCAGGGAGAGACAAAACAGCAGAGATCATTATACTGAAACGCATGAACATCTGTGTTTATGCAGCATCAGGATCAATATTCTGATCATTCTTATCTGTGTCGTTGGGATTGCTTTTCAGCTCAGCTCATCCACTGTTCCACTCATAAACAACTGTCTAATCCTTTCTATCTGATTAGTGTATCTGAAATTAAAGCAGCATCAGTCTGGAATGGTAAAATGTCTGCAAAAATGCTCTTTTACAGAACAATAATCTAGCTTTTTCCTCCGCAGGGCAGGATTAAGATATTAATATGAAAATAGTCTTAGATGGACACCTTGAAATGATTCTTTTCAGTTATTCTTTGACTTAAAAGACAGCAAATCAAAGCTCCTTTGTATTATTTAAATGTAAAAGGGGATTCTGTTGTCTGTTGATCTAATTAGTGTTAATCATAATAATCAAACATAAGTAGCACTACAACGGTAAGAATCATAATCATGGAGTCATGAAAAACAACCATTTTTTACAGAGGGCCACACAAATGCACACACACACACACAAACACACAGGACAGCTTGATTACAAATGGGAAACAGGTGCCGTCGAACACTTGAATTATGTTTTCACAGATTAAACACAAATCATGTCGTCATTCTTTCACATCTCATTTAAAAATCAAACTAATGGTAAAAGAAGCATCTGTGTTTTATTCCAGTTGTGATCCCTTTATTGTCTGTGCTTCCCTTCGCATACAAGATATGGAGAAATCCATAAATCCACAAGTCCTATTTGTTTACTGCTCATTTCTGTAACTGGCTTGTTTACATTTGTCATCTTCTGCGTTCACGTTATAGTTCTCAACTGTACTGTCACTTATTACTCTGTACGGTGTGCATTTTAGGCTTTTAAATAACAGCGACAGAGAGGTAACAGTAAGTACACAAAGGTACTAATGGTGCAGTTATTGGAAATGTCAGACAAACAGATGTTTTTTCTGCTCAAACAGGTGTGCAGTTGATGTTTGAGGTTCAATTTGTGGTCTGAAGAAGAGTGACGACTTGTGACTTGTCACAGGGATAGTATGTGAACTACTGTAGCAGGCAAGCTAAGGGCTAAAATGCCAGAAGGGTTCATGTTAGAGCTAGACGGTAACAATAAAGCTTGTTTGTTTGCTGACGTGGACGTGTGGATGAACTTGACTGTGCCAATTTGTGGTGCTAAACTGAACTGAACCACGCTACTTTTTTTAACCTCGCACAGCAGCTGCACATTTTGCCTTCTTCCAGGTGGTGACTGCCAGTTAGCTTTCAGTCTGCTAACAGGACAATGAGTTCACACATTTTATTCAAGAGACGTAACGGACAGGTGCCACCGACACCCGTCTCATAACTGGCTAAAAAAACCTCTCTCTTTTGCGGAGCAATACTCAGGCAGAGGAGGGTTACATCTAACGAGATATGCTCTGTTTCGGACTCTACACCCTCTGTTCCCTGTAAGGTCAACACAGTGAAAAGGATTTGCTATCGGTCAACTTGTCTCAGTTCATCAAAGTTGAACTGTGCCAAAGATTCACACAGACTTAATCAGCCCCTGCGAGCAAATTCATTGAATTGCTGTTAACCCACTAAAATTAATTGATTTTGCCGCAAAACGGATGAAAGTGGGCCTTCCGCGTGAATATTTCAGCTTGTACCTCTAAAAATCCTCCACAAATGGTCTGTACAGATCAAATCAGGTTTGGAGGGAAGGTTTTCATAATTTGTGCACATTAACTTGTTAGCATTTCATATTATAATTGAAAAAATGAATCATTTTTACTCGTGATTCATGCTTGATGTGCATTTAATACAGGCGTCCGTTTCGAGGTATTGAAATTCCTGCACTGGGTTATAAAAATGAGTTCTATAAAAGGGATTATGGTGACACAAATTGTTTAACGGCCTGGCAGAAAACATGCCCAAAATAAAGTCTCTGCGACTCTTCTGGATTAGATCACAGTTCTTCGTCTATCTAGGATGGTTTCTGTCAATGTCAGTGTCATCACTTATCCTGCCTCTGAAAAAAAAAAAAATCACATCCATCTCACATCTGAAGTGTTGTTGTTTTTTTTCCACCAATAAGACATCTGCGTCTGCCTTCTTGGAATATTCCGCCAGAGCCTCCGACCAATCCCATCATCCTCAAGAGGGCCCCGTGTCTCTGTGGTCCTGCTGGATCACATTAACATCACGCTCATTGAAGCTGACAGGCCAGCAGAGCCAGGAGAGAACCAGCAGAGAGCGAAGGGATTTTATAAAGTGTGAGGACCCTGATGCACCTTCAAGTCCCGTGGTGGACACACAGATAGATGCATCCAGCAGTGCTGACATTTCTACCAGTGCTCCTCCACTTAATTCTTCTGGCTCTTCTGTCATTCCTTTTAAATCTGCTCAAACCTCAAAATGCCTGCTGTGCTTCTTTGAGGTTTAGTGTTTTCGTTGCCAGGTCTGTCAGCGGCTAAAAATAACATTGTGTACTCTAAAAGTTCACAGTCATCCTCTCTTCCCGGTCTCTACGGCTTATTCTTTTGGGCCTGGTTCTTCAGCACAGTTACAACGACAGGCTAGTAAACAAGATGGTTGCGGTGGCAAGAAGTGACAGAAGCCTCACTGCAGGTCTTGGATCGGGCTTCCAAGGGACGTCTATTTTATATCGTGTGAAAAACCCATCAAGTTTCCATGAAGCTCGTGACTCTTCGGTTTGCACTGGGGCAAGGTTGAGACAGAGAGGGCCCCGAAGATCAAACACAAAAATTGAAGATGATTAAAACTATTTGAGTACCATTAGTATGATTATTGTCATTATAGGACAATTAACAGAAGGCATGATGACCAATTAGTCTTCCCAGCATGCCATTTGAGCACGATGTGTGTGCATTATTATGCATTAACTATATTATACTATGTGCAAACGCAAACTTGGACTTTTAGTGGCTTTTGTTGTTTGGACTCCCCTGCTGTCTTCTGAATAAATGTCACAAATGAGCTTAAAACAGTTTCCTTCTGTAAGTTTATTTTTAATATGGTAGATGAAGATAAAATGGTAATATATCACTTTTTGATTTAGTAAAAAGGATGTCGCATCAATGTACATGTTTGTTTTTTTTTACTTACATATATTAAGCAGACAAATGAGAAAGTTATCTGACTATATGGCAGGAAAGAAAGTCAAAATATGGTCTCAACAATTCGCCTATGTGCTTTAATAAAAGTTTGAATCCAGCATGAGATTGTCAGATTTTGTTTTTTTTGTGTGTGTGTGTGTGTGTGTCAACTGTTTGTCTGTCCACCAGCAGCTCACATTCACCACACTGTCTACAGACATCGTCTCCAGCCCTTGGTTTGTCTGCCTGCATGCTAATGAGTCCACTTTGTTTTTTTGTTTTTTGCCTGCCTGCTCCCTCTTTAGGCTTTTTACCCATCGCTGCTTACCTGACCAAGAAAACTGCCTTTTCCGCACACCTGCTCTGCCTCTGTGTCCTGAATTTACATTCACAACACTCGTATACCAATTCACATAAAAACCAAAGTATGCACACATTAAGATGCTCGAAATTAATTTCTGATAGTGTTTGATAATGTAGTCTTTCTTATCCCACACTGTACGCCTTGAGCAGAACAACACACGTCAGTCGCTGTAAACACTGCACACTTGACTGCACTTTAAGTTCAGTGTCTCGATTCATGAAGAGACCCCAGAGGAAAGGCACAATGTCAGATGTTATCTACGACTCTCCATATAAATTGTTGTTGATATTCTGCATTTTGTTTTGTTCACAGCTGTCGAAACCTCCCTCCGTTTCTCCGTCAGAGGTTCTTTCTTTTTGCAGGAGTGAAATGCATTTGCAAATGCCAGGCGCAGCAGACTTCCCGCTGTAAAAGGAGTTCATGGCAACATTGTAGAAATGAAAGCTACCATGTTTTTCTGTGCCACATTTTTATTTTTATCCAGTGTTCATTCTGCAAATTTGAAAAGGAGCTCGGGGGCATCAAATTTAGCCCTTAGTCACCATCATGTACTGATTGCATTCACATTCTCTCACCCTGTTTCGTGTCCGTTTGTTCTTCAATACAGACGATAAAACTCCCTCTCTCGTCTTCTTTGGGTCCACAGTATATGGTAATGAAGTGCAGTGCAACATACTCTGGCTGTGGGAGGTTGTCGCTGGCAGTTTCGAAGCTCATTTTAACAACGTCTTACTTTTCGCCACCGCTGAGTCTTATTTAGTGCAGCGAGTGAAACGTGCAACATAAATGTGGATGTCAGTTTGTTGCCGTCGCCTCTCATATGTCTCACCTTATCAGCAACTATATTTCACCTCAACCTACATCAGCAGTCTGCAGGCAGAACAGAAGCATGTGAGGCAAGGACACATATTTCAGGCCATAAAGAGCGGCGCCACTTCAACCTTTTAAGAACAGATAAAGTGCATCATTTTGTCTAGAATCAGCTTCCAACTGAGCTTTGTTGCTTCAAGGTAGTTAGACAAGGAGGCATGAAGGCAACCAATTATTCTCAATTTAATCAAACAGGAAACACAGCGTGTGTTCGTGTGTGCTGGAATCCAGAAGTACAGAGAATAACAACAGGACAGCCGTATTGAGTTAAATTACGTATTTATGTCCAATGTCATGTCCGCAAGGATTTGAAACAGGCACGTTTGCACAACAAGCACACTGTGTTGTCAGAATTTGATGACAATAACAAGAATTCATCAGGATCACATTAGATTCCTTTTGATTTCATGCCTGCATCCCCTCTTATCTCTGAGACATGTATGATGTGCTCTGTAATTGAGATGAATTTACTCTTGTTGTGCAGCTTTTATTGCTTTTATTACAGTAACGCATAAAGTAAACAAGTAACATGATCTTCACTTCGCGTCTCCCCTCCACTGCATATCTGTACAATAACTTGTTACAGAGCAAGCTAGCAAGGCTACCCAGTTAGCTTAAGAGTGTAAGTTCTGAAGAGACCACTGAAATGAGTCTTTACCGACTATTAATGTGGTACAATAAATGCACTAAACAGGGCTTCCCAAAGTGGGGTCTGCAGGTCAAAGTTGGCCTGCCACAAGGTTTAATTTGGCCCACCAGATGCTTTTAATAAAAATTTCAAAACATTCTATATATGAATACAATAAGTGTTTGCTTTTGGCCCACCATTACGTTACTTTTATGTTTTGGTCCTCCAAGGGAAAAGGTTTGGTCACCCTGGACTAGTGCGACATCATAAAATACAAAGAATCAGAGAAACCATTAGTTATTGTGCTACATGTTGCTGTTGTATGAAAATGTACATCGTCAGTGACTTCTGCATCAAAAACAACAACAGAAATACACAGTAGAGAGGATGAGTAGAAAGACAAGGAAGCAGGAACGAACCTGTACAAGTATAGGTGAAACACTGAATATTTTGGGTTAATTACGCACAGCTCTTTCGATATACTCAAAAATGCATGAAAATTGAAATTGAATATTTAAATTGGAGAAGAAATGTGTTGTGTGCAAAGTAGATTGACACCTTCTGCTAACAGTGGATAAGCAGAGCGGATAAATAGAGCTAAAGACAGGTTGTGAAAATGAGCACGGAGCTTTCTTTCTCAAGGTAATGAATTTTGCCAGAGGACACTGAAACTCCAGACAGGCCCTATCAAAGGGGCTTTTTTAGTTCATTTCCACTGTCGACCAGAGAGACAAATGAAGGGGACGGCGACAGGGGGAAACAAGGCGGAGAGATGCAGACAGATGCATCCACAGACAGTATTGACTGCTGTTAACTGTGTGCCGAGAGGGTTTTCACTGGCCTTCATTATTACTGGAAAATTAGTTTCAGTTATCGGAGCAGAGCTCTAGTAGTTATCATGTTTGGATGAGCAAGACATTTTTCTCTCTTTATTTTCTTTGAGCACAAACATCTTTCTGTGCGGTCCATTGAAATGTTCAGGTTTAATGTGCACTTTGGTTGAAAGAAATTAAGAATTTATCAATAAGGTGTGAAACAAATATTAATAATCTCTGTATGAAGCAAAGAAAGGGCTTTACAACTACTTCACCTCGCTTTTCTTACAGTGAGGCTTCTGAAAATTAAATAAAACCAAAACATGCATTTCCAAAGATATGACGAGCAACATGATATAAATGATGAATTCAGCCTCATTTTGACTTTCAGTCACCATAAGTTGCACACAATGGTTTTCTCACTGTTAAACCTAGAGGAAAACTTGGATAACTTCATACTCACAGATGAATTGAATGCTTTACTGCCACTTTCTTGAGAGAACTCCCTCAATCGTACTGTTCCCGACATGAAGACGTTTTCATCTTATGCCATCACCAGAGATTAATTGGCAATCTGTTAAGAATCTACAGACTGGCGAGGTAGTAGACAGACACACAGACTGATACAGGATATACTCTCGATGAACAGACAGTCAGGAGGTTCATCAGAGAGGAGAACAGACAAGACAGATATAAAGGGAGGGGGGACTGACGGAAGCTAATGAAGTACCAAATCAGCTAAGAATGACGGCCACATTGTGTATCACTTACATTCACAGAATATCACCTTTTGTTTAAGCTAATTGCCTCCCTCCTGACTTCACTACTGAGCCAGCAGTAAAGTAAAACAGGCAGCCCGAACCGAACAAGGCGATGAATAATTCATCACTGATGTAAAGAGCAGACGTTTGGTGGATAGCCGTGGGGAAATCTGTGTCGAAAAGTGCTGCCAGGTTGTTGTTTTGTATAGTTTGAAAATTAAAAGCAAAGACCAAATGCATATGTTTATCAAGTTAGGTGTAGAGAGGGTTGATGCTGATGCTTAAGTGAAAAGCACTGTTAATTTACATTGTGCAGCTTATTTGAAATAGCACGTCTCTTTAATCTGCCACAACCGTAATTCAGTCAGGACCACTATAGTCAAAGCAACTTAGATTCCCATTTGCAGTAAGTTATATTTGGGAGTATGGCTCTATTCTGGGAGCTCCCTGCCCTTCTAAGTGCCTACATGGAAAGCCTAAAGCAGGGAGAGCACACCTCCCTGCCCTTCCATGTGCCTATATGGAAAGGCAAATACCCCTCTGATGCCTGCTCTGTTCTGTACCCAATGACAACAGAAATGACATTGATTAAGTCAGCATAAAAAGGAGGAGCTGGGGTGGAGGTGGGTTGCAAAGTGGATCGCAGAGGAAGCAGGAGGAGTAGGCAGGTCAAAGCAGCTTAAATAGCTCGCCCTGTATGAGATTTGCCAATTGAATGCACAGAAGAGAATCAGCTGTGCCATCAGCTGCTGTGGCTGGCTTTTAGATTCGCTGTTTTAGCTGAGATTGTGAGTTGAGCTTGACTTCCGTGGCCTGCCAGAACTAACACAATGCTCAATTTGGTGAAATGTGGTCTCGCTAGAGGCTTATTTTTCTGACACACAGTGAATTCTTTTGATAATTTTTGACTTAAGGAAAAAGAAACAAATAGAAAAAAAGATTTCTTGTACAAAAACTTTTATGGCCATGACAATAGAATCATAATGTGAAACTATTTTATTCCACCATGTAAAAACAGGGGAGTTCAGGTGGGACCACACAAAACCTGTATTCAATCATCAAGTGTAGGACATGTCAGCCTGCATGCTCTGCAGCACTCAGTGGGAAAACTGCTGTTAAAATAGTACAGACATTTCTCTAGCCAAAAATCAATGATTGGGGAAAAAAAACACACACACAAAGGTTTTAGCCTCGACTCAGACACATTGTTGCAGGACTATAAGCAGAATGAAATTTCTACCACCAACAAGAGTTTAAAGTTAAGATAAATTAATCAAGATATTTTAAATAAAAAAGATCTTGCTTCATAGAAATTAGCGTCATGGTTCTTGTTATTTCCTGAGCTTCTAGTCTATTTTCCTGTGTTTACTTCGTTTTGAGGTTTTAGTTTGTTGTTTCCTGTTTGTCTTTTTTTGAAGTCCTCATGTGTCTTCTTTCACTTTACACTTCCTCCCTGTGTCTTGTTAACCTTCCCTCTCTGTGTATTTAAGTGTGTGCGTTCCCTTTGTCTTTGCCAGTTTGTCGTGTTACCTTTGTGCCTTCATCCCAGCCTTCCCAGTGTTTTTGTCTCCCTGTTTTCTGGAGTTTTGCTCTTGTTTCTTGGAATTTTGGATCTTGTCTTGCCCTTTTGGATTTTGTTTGTCTGTTTAGCTGGTTTTGACCCTCGCCTGCCTCAATATCCCATAAGCCTTTGTGTTTTTGGTTTCTAATAAATACAGTATGTTTGAAGTGAACCTGCACTGCCTGTGGTATCTGCACTTGGGTCCAAAACCCCTGTCTCCTAGTGTTTCTGGCACAAGCTGTGACAATTAGCCCTCGTGTCAACTTCGTCTTGAAAGAATTAAAGCTTAATATTAATATAAATCACCTTGTTTGAATTAATCTAATTCAGCACCGCACACAAGCATGCAAACCTTCACCCATCCTCTATACATTTGCCCCATAATAAGATAAGAAAAGCTGCTGGCTGGCAGAGTCAGATGGTAATGTAAGATGCAAACAAGGAATGAATTAGATAACTGTAAACACTGAGCCTTCCCATTTTCTTCAGTGAACTTGAGCATACTGTGTATGTGTGTTAGTGATGTAGATTTGGTTTAAAATGTGATATGAAAGGACCCAAAGGTTGAAAGGTTTCACATCTTTTACCAGACGTAGAAGACAAATAGAGGAAGACAAAAAAAAGCACATAAAACATGGCAGATAATGTTTAGGCCAAGTAATTTCATCAAGGCTTACAGAAAAGTTAAAATTATAATTTGTTTAGCCAGTTAGCAGCTGAAATATGGATGTGTACCACAAAATCAGAATTAAATTGTTAGCTTTTTCTATTTAGTCCTAACCAGAATACTGACAAACTCCTAGGCAGTCAGTGCTGCTATTGGTTGAGGTTAGGTGGATTGATACTAAGGTAAATATGATCAATGTTAAAATTCATATTTGTCTCTATCCTACATCAACTCCTCTGCACATAAGAACCGACACAAATACTTAGGTTTTGCTTTTCCGCTGCTGTCGAGTGCCGTCGCTTCATGAGTTTTGTGAATTTGAATTAAAAACATTGTAACTTGGCATTCAAAACTTTTTAATGCATTTAAAATTGCATGTGATTAGCTGATTAAAAGAGAATACTCATTAAAAGGAGAGCTTGCAGTTTGGCAAATCATTTGGTGGTCAGAAAAATGTATTCAGAAAAGGCCAATTAATGATGCATTCAATACACAAACCACTCCTTTGTATGATACTCACAAATCAGTCGTTTTCAATAAAACTTGGAAGCATTGTCGGATTCATTTTAACAAAGCCGGTAGGCATTTTAGTTACTGCGTTTAGATAAGTCTTAGCCAATTAAATGTAAGTAATTGAATGCAGTCCTTTTTAGGCTAATTTAACTTAATCTGACAATAACTAAGAGAAAAGGAGGAATGTATGGTCAAATATCAGAATGAAAATAAAAATGTAAACTACCAAATACACTGGAACTGAAGTGCAATTTTGTCTACAGTCATGTTTGCACAAAAAAAATGTATTTCAACCACATCACTGTATCCGATGTCAAACAAACCTCAGTAGGAAACAAGCCGTCAGAAAGAAATAGTCTGCAGATAGATTGCTTAACCCAATGGTCAGCAGTAGAACTTTGAAAAGCCAAAAAATACATTTTAGTGGGTTGAAAAATGATGGCTGAAGTTACATCAGATATGTTGCCAAAGACTTCTAACAGAGACGTGGAGGACTGGAGCTATCTGGTTGGTTGAAGTTAGGAGGAGGAGTGCAGAGTTGAGATATTCATCATCAAAGTGTTGATATGCCAGCAAACACTGGCAATGTAGTAAAATCTATATTTACAGTTCGACATGGCCTGATCACCTACTCTATTTTTACAACAACCCTGAAACGATAACAGCTTAGATTTTTAGAGGGCCCAAAGTGAAGTCAAACCTTTAAATTTAAGCTTGGTAGCTCAACCACACATGATAAGTGATTTTTAAGTACCTGCACTAATGTCACACATCATGCCGTATTCAGATATTTGGGTTTTGTAGACGTGGGCTGTTGTTGCGGTTACATTGTGAGGCTTCGGTCCTAAAATAACTGAACGTTTGATGAAGACCGTCACCAAAGCTCTAAATTAGATCTCAAAGCGTCCGTTTATTAGGTACACCTAGGTGAAGCAGCTGAACAGTCGAAGCCAACAGTCCTGCAATAAATTCTGCTGTAATGAAGATGAATGTGTTCAGTTTGTGTTCAAACTGCTCCTCTGTAAAATGCAAAATAGTTCAACAGCACCACAAAGTTTTATAACAATTATAAGGCTGCCTGTGTAGCTCCTCAGAGGCTTTAGGTTTAGGCTTAGCCTCGACAGTACACATTTAAATGACATATTGACATAACTGACACTGAAATGTCATGTCTTCCTAGTCAACTGTTGCTTTATTTAAAAAAAAAAAAACGAGCATCCAAGTACCAAGCATTATGTTAAAAACACTAGTTAACTGTTGCGTCTAAGATGTCATTGATTAAAATGGTTCTTATAATATATGCAATCATTTTTTGGACAACGTCCAAACATCCACTGTTTTCTTATTTTTAGACGAATAGTCCAAGTTAAAACTTAAAACAATAATGATGGATGCATATTTTGACCAAAAGCCAAAGACAAAGTGTCATTATAATGATATAAAACAGAGAATATCTGCAAATCCTGGTTTGTGTGCAGTTCTTTGTAATTTGCTTTAACTGTATATGGATTTCTGTATATACAGTAAATATCCATCCAATTAAATGTCCACTTAACTGAAGACAATTCATGCTGAGAAAAAGATGTTTAAAAAAAAGAAAGAGAAAGATTATCATAATACAGGAATGCATTTTGAAAGCCATTAATGAGGCAGGCTGGAGGACTACTAATGACCCTGACAGCAAGTGCAATTATCCGCAGATTAATTCCCTGTTATATTTTCTGTTGCTCTGTTTGCATGCATACATACATTAAAGAGAGATCATGGCTCTCCTTACCACTGCATTATTAATCATCATGTGACAGAGATGGGTAGCAGCGTCATGCTGAGGAGGACAGCTGTGCTTTAAAATGATCAGTCACATGTGTTACTGGGGCTCTTAGTAATAGCTGCAGCCTCCAGCAGGGTTCACAAAAATCTGGCACAGCCGGCAAAATGACACACTGTCTGCTGCTTGCGCTCTTTTTTTTTCCCACTATCCCACTTATTGAAAGTTGTATAACCATTTGATGCAATAATCTTCTTTGTTCTGATCTGAGTCATACACCCTGTCAAACAGCTCTCAAAGAAGCTGTCGGCAGTCACTTTCCTGCCGCAACTGGGGATCCGAGTGTGCTGGTGAAGGTCTGAGCCGTCTCCTTGTGCAACACAAGCTGGAGGCATAAAAGTTTACTTTCTACTGTGTAAAAGAAGGAGTAACTCTCTATTATTGGATATCCACCAGTTTAGAATACTTGTGGTGTTAATCAGTCTTCAGTTTCTACTTCTTTCTATATTCTAAACAACCAATTAATGGCAATTATGTCCTTAATTACAGACTTCTTGCCTACACATGTGTGTAGTTATTTTTATTCTCTAGAATGTATATGCCTTAAAGGGTTATTATTAATTAAAAATGAATTAGTATAATTGCTATATGCCTCACGGAAAGCCATTAACACATTAGCTCTTACTGCAGTCAAGGGAAATCTCAAGGGAAGCACAACAGCTAATTTACAGTGATGTAGATTAAAGAAAACCTGTGTGCCAAGTTAATATGCAAGTCAATGATCAGGTTGTTGACAGAGACTGAACTCTGCATTCAGACCTCATCAGTCACATTTAGTCAGTACAGAACAAAGCAAAAGATTTATTTCAGCAGCGAAAAACTAGCAGCCAGCTGCTGATTGAAAAAGGAAATGTCATAAGAGAGCTGAGAACTCCAATACCACAGCACACAATCATGCACGCACAGAAACTGATTCACACGTTTGCAGTCGCTAATATGTCTGTTTCCATTCCGTGGGTGGCATCAAACAGGCACGTTCTGCCAAAGGGAAGCACTTTGATCAGAGCAGTGACCTTTCACCACTCCCTACCTTCACCAATGCCCACCCTGCATAGCCACTCGCACGTAGGCCCTGGCATCATGCACACGCCACAAGCATGGAAACGCACATGAATGGGAAGACAAATTATGAGGTAATTAATTTTTCTGACACGGCTGGGGAAAAGCTTAAGCTTGAGGGTGTGGAAAAGTAGTCGGAGATGTTCATGTGCCGCAGCCACAACAGCAGGAGATGGAAAAGTGAAGGAGACTCGACCTTGTGAAGTGGAGAAGCCTGAAAAGAACCTCTATCTGGCCTCCGCTGGCTTCATTATTTGCTTATGCATTTCGAGAAAACAAGTCAGTCTTATCTATATTCGCCTTGCTCTTGAAAGCTCTCCCGCATTCAACACACACTTTGACGGACTGCCAGGCAGCAGCAGGAGTGCGCCACACCGTGAAGGTGCAGCATTTTTCACAAAACTTCACTCACACTTTTATTTTGTCAGTCAACACTTTCCCCATCCCTCAGCCCCTTTGCTACTCCCTTTGATGCTAAAAAAATCTACTAACAATTCCTTTTTGGCTATCATCTCATTTACCAGAGAGATGTTTCAGGTCACTGTTCCATTCATAGATGGATTTCAAAGGGCAAAACAGCCTATATGGTCACAGCTTTTGTTCTTCTGTTTCATGTTTTTTTTTTTTTTCCAAACACAACAACCATAAAGTGACACTACTCACTGGAACAATTAAGCCTCCAATCATCAATACAGACTCATTTTCTAATAATGTCTTTGTATATTTGTGTATCTTTGTAGTATACAGAGATTATGGTTGGCATTTCAAAAGACTTCAGAGTCCTCACGCTGCCTTCCTGTGTGCCCTCAGGTGAACATTCATACAAATTAATCATTAATGTTATGGATAAATGTAGACATGCTACAGAGGCACATTGTGGTGTCTACATTTCCACCATCCACGCTACATTTATACTTGCTGTTGTTTATTATACTGTGTGTGTGTGTGTTTATATATATATATATATATATATATATATATATATATGGAATGTTCAGTAAATAAGTTAAATTTTGTTACTAGTTGCTCTGCAGATTCAGATGATAATACAAAACATAAATCTACTATAATATACAATTATTTTTCAAACAAGTGTATTTTATTTACAATTGAAAAAAACAAAAAAAAAACACTGATGCTGATAATTGGAAAAATGCTAAATGTCAGATCCAATAATGCCCACATATATTGTATTCTATTCCTATATTTTAACTTCTGCACTACTCAATGTTTTATGTCACAGATTGAATACATAGTATTTAGCCAAAGCTAATTAGCAGCAAGATGTCCCCCTTCTCCACGGATGACTACCACAAACTTCTACAGAAGATTGCAGTGCTGGAAACCAAAATTTGCCGGTTAGAAGTGAACGTGGAGGTAAATGGACTATGTGGGAATGACACTACTTCATCATGGACTTAAAAGTGTGGCCAAGAGCATGCTAACATGGAACTAACTGTCAAAAACCAGGACGGAGGTGTGCTGGATAATACATCTACAAGTGGCAGTCCTCCCTGGATCTCTCTTGGTGCAAAACCGAAGAGTAAATCATTTCCCTGGGGAATGGGTGGATGAGTAACGGGCAGAACTCAGCGCCGAGATTTGTGATGCAGCCGGCTGGCCTGCACTATCATCTTCTTCAACTCCTGTACTGAGCAAGTCACAGCAGTGGACAGCTGTCAGGGAGAACTGGCAACAAACCTCCCGAACAACCAAGTGTTTAACTAGAGAACAGATTTGCTCCACTACTGCAGAGTCCTGGATCTCTGTCTAAAGACCTGGATAACCTCTCATCCCCACAGAGAAGGGTAAGGACTGAGAGTAAATCAGAAACTAAAAGGCTACAAGGAAAGCTCATGACTGGGCCTCAAACTCTGATTGTGGGTGACTTTACTGTAAGATATAAGAAGCATGTGCAGTAAAAATGCCAAAGTACTCTGTCTTCCCAAGGATAAGGTCTCTGACATGACAGGAAGAATCCTGCACATTGTGGCTGCACATCCAACTGTGAGAAACATCATACTGCACACAGGGACAAATGATGTTGTGAAGCAGCAGTGTGAAATACTGAAACGAGACTTTACTAATCTGTTCACCACAGTCAGCTCGCTAAATGCTAAGGTGTTTATCAGTGGCCCTCTACTGCCAGTCAGAAGAGGAGCTGAGAGATTCAGCAGATTGTTGGCACTGAAAACATTTTCTAGGACTGCAGACATCTTTTAAGGCAGATGCCTAAACAAGTCAGGAGTAAAACTGTTCACCCATAACCTATTTTTCTCGCTGCATCATCCATCTGTTCTCAAGGACAAGAGACAAGAGAAAACAAAACAGCAGGAAGACATAACACAACATGGCAGGAACCTTGAAAGAACCCCTCATCAAAAGTTACCCCTTTCCCCCTCCTTTTTGAACTTTTGGAGTTCATTGGCCAGATGAAAAAGCTGGTTACTGCTGGGACCCAATACCTCTTCTACTCACCCACCTACTGCCATTTTCTCTCCCCTAATTCCCCTGAAACTTCCTCAATTCCTGTCTTGATAGGTAATAGAAAAAGAATGGTCAATCTGCTAAAAACGAGGGGTAACTCAAATTTAGCATTCATTCCTCGTCAGCCCCAGTCTGTCCCTAAAAACTGGGCAGATAATGTTTTTAACGCTGAAACTTGGTTAGACCAAGATAACAGTGCAGCTGTTCTTATCGAGTCAACCCCTCCCAACTTCAGTTTTAAGAGTGAAACTAGAGCGCATAAGAAAGGAGGTGGAGTCGCCGTCTTGTTTAATGATTCCCCCCAATGCAAGAAGATATCTTATGGAAACTTTTCTTCTTTTGAATATGTGGCTCTTCAGTTAAATTCCTCTTCTCGAGCTATGCTCCTAAATATCTACAGGCCACCTAAATACTGTGCAACCTTTTTTAATGACTTTGCTGAACTGCTGTCTCTAATCTGTATTGACTTTGACTGTGTAGTTATTGTTGGTGATTTTAAAATCCGTGTTGACGAACCGCTGGACAGAGGCACTAAAGATGTGACTGACGTTGCTCTTTCTGTGTTTTCTTTGAGAGCACTATCTCCGTGCGCACAGATGTTCAAAAAGAGGTCATCGCAAAACGATATATCCCAGAAAGCACCAGTGAATTATTTATTCAGGCCTTCTCTCCCACACCTGCCCTCTCCTGTGCCTCAGTCAACGAGCTTGTAGATCAATTCAATTCTTAAATTACAAATGTTATTGATGCCGTTGCACCTAGAAAGGTGAAGGTGGTCTCTGGTAGGAAAAGATCTCCATGGAGAAATGCCACTCTGGTCAGAACACAAAAAAGGGAGTGTCGAAAAGCTGAACGCAGGTGAGAAAAGACAAATCTGCAGGTTCATTATGACATCTATAAAGAGAGACTTTGCATTTATAATCTAGAACTAAGAAATGCAAGACGGCCGTTTTCTCTGACATCATCACCAAAAACAAAAATAACGCACGTGCCTTGTTTGCTACGGTCGACATTACACAACATCTGAAATCCTCCTCCTGCTGCCTTCATATCCTGCCAACAGAAACAAAATGTTTAACTGCATGGTCTCAGACCTTCTACCCATCATCAACACATGTCTCCTCTCAGGTGTGTTCCCACAGGGCGACTCTTAAAAAAAGAACAATCTTGACAAATTAGTAATGCACAATTGGCCCATCTCAAACCTCCCCTTTTTAGGTAAAATTATTGAAAAAGCTGTTTTTCAACAGCTGAACAAATACTACACTACACTAAACAACTGTTTTGATGTCAACCACACCACAGCACTGAGACAGCCCTTGTAAAGGTCTTCAATGACATTCACTTAAACACAAACAGTGGCAGAATTTCAGCAGACAGACTGGAACACTGGGTTGGACTTTCTGGCACAGTACTAAACTGGTTTGATTCATATTTGAAGGACAGAGACTACTTTGTATCTATAGATAATTACACATCTGAGCGGACAAAAGTGACATGTGGAGTTCCCCAAGGCTCCATTCTGGAGCCTCTTCTGTTCAACATCTACATGCTCCCACTAGCTCAGATCATGGAAAACAACAAAATAGCTTACCATAATTACGTAGATGACACACAGATTTACATTACAATATCACAAGGGGACTATAATCCCATACAAGCTCTGAGTAAGTGCATTGAACAAATCCAACGATGGGATGTGTCAGAATTTTCTTCAATTAAACAAAGACAAAACTGAAGTAATTGTTTTTGGAGAAAATGAACAACGACTAAAAGTCAGTGCTCAGCTTCAGTCGGTAAAGTTAAAGACCACAAACCAAGCCAGAAATCTGGTTGTAGTTATGGAC
>JBBPCS010005728.1:0-10286 GCA_037974645.1 Hollardia meadi
GTGTGTGTGTGTGTGTGTGTGTGTGTGTGTGTGTGTGTGTGTGTGTGTGTGTGTGTGTGTGTGTGTGTGTGTTAATAGCTCAGTAAGAAGGCCAAGCCAGTAAGGGCTACTCTGGAGGATTAGCCAAACCCTCAGCCGGGGTGAGAGGAGGAACAGGAGGGGATGATGGGAAGGCAACTGTTCTAATTTCAGCACAACACAACTGTCTCTTTCTAACCCTCATCATTCTCCTGTACTTACACTCTGTCGATATTCTGACACTGAACAGCCAGATGTCCATTGTTTAGTACATTTTATAGGAGGTGCAGTTCCATCAGACGGACCTCATTAAAGTCTTGGTATTCCACTCGGGTGAGCGTGGTTTTGGAGGACGTTTCATCGAGCTCTGTGACGGTGTCGGCTCGTGCTCTGAGCGCATGTTGATTTCATATAATTTGTATATTTGGTCGATGTACATAGACTGTGATATTCTGCCTTGGAAGACCAATTTGAGGCTTACATGAGGAATTTTCGAATAGTATATAGGGACAATCTCGAGATATAATAAAAGTTTGTGTCCCGTGACCATGTAATTTGTGACTTTTTAGTTTTTGACTTAGTGAAAATAGTATTTTTACGGTATTTAAAAAAGGTTTTCAATCGTAGTGTGGTTAGGCTTAGGCAACAAAACTACTTGGTTAGGTTTGGGTTAAGCTAACAAGTCAACACTGAAACAGAACAAACAGTGGCTTCCACCGATTTTCATGGAAATCCATTCAATCTTCATTTCGGTTTGAAGTTGGAAGTTACAAGAAGACTAAATGCGAGGCGACGAGAACACGCATCCTGAGTGGAAACATCGCAGACCGGTTCGTACAACGGTCCAAGACTGGAAGGCTCTGCAGCGGGTGATTAAAAACCACCCAGAACATCATTGGTACACATTTGCCAAGCATCCGCGATATTGGTGAGGTGTCTGCGCAGAGCCCAAAGGATATTAAAGGACACCCACCATAGCCACAGCCTGTTGTCGCTGCCGTCTGGCAAGAGATACGGAAGTATTCGCTGTCGTACCAGCAGACTATGGAGCAACTTTATTCCTCAGGCTGTGACACTACTCAATACATCCTCCATACTTTTTGTTATGTGAATTTTTGTAGCATGATTATTTATTCATTAGCTGTTTCATTTTATAATCCTGTTTTATATAATGACCATTAAACTTCTAGGTTGTTCTGCGGTGTAATACGTTGGTTGTCTTTTTCCAAAATGTGTGTTTAACTATTCTTCTTAGCAACATTAATGAAAAACAAACTTTTGCATTTCCATTTACTCCCTTTCATTCAATCCATCATAATTTACATCAATAACAACCCACGATTCTCTGTTTTATTCTCACTTCCTCTCCCCTCAGCCATTATTGAATTCTCCCTCGCTCCACCACTCACTTGTCGTCTCACTCTCATTGATACCCGTTACACTGATCACTCCTCCCGTTTTCTGATTCTCATTTCTAATGCACCGATTCCCTCCTCATTCCCCTCACCGGTGCACCACAAACCCAACGCACTCCATCCTCCATCATCAGGGGAGAGCTGAGCGGATTTGGGTTTAGCTGCCAGCCTCTGGCGCTCATCGCAGTCTGCTGAAGTGACTCTTGTACCCCCTATTGCGTGTACGAGCATCAGTGCGTGCGTGTGCGCGTGTGTGTGAGACTGAAGTGGTGCCTGCATGTATTTGAGTGTGTGTTGCTTTTTGAGCTCCTGTGTGTGTGTGTGTTTGCTTTTTCAGATGAAGCTCTTGGCACTCCGTTGTGTCCTTCCTGTCTGAAACCGGTGTGCAAGAAGTGGGCCATGATTCCTGGATGGAAGCAGTACTGTAAACACAAATCCAGGGTGGGCTTGAACATCTGTACTCACTGACTCCCAGGTTTATAAACTCCAATTTAGAAAATATGTTTCATTTAATATTGGACTTATTTTTCAATGCCAGTGAATAGAAATTAACCCAAACGAGTAACAAGTTTCAATGCAGAATCACTGCAGTCAGACAAATAGTGATGAAATTTAATCAATTGGGTACTGAACATTGGCAAAACCATGTTTTCATGACATTCAGAACGAGTAAAGGATGGAAACTTCCTGTCCGTATGCACAAATCCTAAAACTAAATACATTTTTATTTACATACAATAATAAAAACACGATTTGATTGTTGTGATTGCCACAGATTAAATGTTGTGACTGTTTCATGAATGGAAAATATCTTTTTTAACCGTAACAAGTGCTTTTGTTGTCTTTATTCCACCGAACACGGATGTGTCGCGTTCCGGCTGCGATGTGGTTTTTATTCCGTACTCAACAGTTTTGTTGTTTTGGTCATTGTTCTTAGATTTTTGTGCTTCTACCATGGGTAAGTAGGCCTCATAGTTCTTTTTTTTAATGTATTCTTTGTTCATGCTTCGATTTTATATAATAATAATCATAATAATAACAAACCTCATTTATATAGCACCTCGACTCGAGTCAAACAGTAAGGGCCAAACAAGACGAGGTTAAAGAAAAATGACGATAATGTTAAAACAAGGAGACCAAAGATTTAAAAAGCAAGACACAAAAATATTAATATAAGTAATAAAAGGACAGCAGCGAATACAAGACTAAAAGTAAATAAGAGTAAGTAAAAGTAAAAGTAAGTAAAAGACAACAGATAAAAAGAATAAGAGCAATAAAAGCAATAAGAGTTAGCTAAAAGAATACAAAATCAAAGGAATAAATAAACGTTTCTGTCATGTTACTGAGCCAGACCCCGACAAGTTTTAAAAGTCATCAATAAAGAATTATTTATGAATTATTATTTGTTTTTGTTGTGTTTTGAGTCCTGGATGTTTTACACCTACCATCCACTCTGACAGGATGGGCTAAATACTGTAGATAGATACATGAAATGGATTGAAGAGAGTATAATAGAAGATAATAAAAGAGCATAATTCTTACAAAATTTGTAATATTTTCTTTGTATAAAACTATTACACTATAGGACTATTGCACAAGCTATTAGACAAGAGGACAAAATAGTGCAAAATAGAAGAGGAACTTATGCAGTGCAGTACAAATACAATGCAACCAGCATTCAAAATATTGTACTATTACAATGAGAACATCACCATATAAAAGGCCCATTTACTGCAAAATGTGTCATTATTCTTCAACTCTTTTGAAAGTCAAGATTTCCTTTTATCCACCTCTGCTTTGAAGTGAGGGGCTCGTCTCCTCTTTGACTCAGCAGGTGGTTCTGCAGACTGAAATACTGAGTCCTCAAAGACACAGACTTCAGGTTTTCACCTCTTCAACTCGAATAACAGGATAATATTATACATTAGTTGTGGTAGCAAACTAATCTTCACCCCGTCAATGTTCTCCCTCGGTTTTAAATACATGTGAAGGATTGGAGGGCGACCCCTGCTGTTCAGAGTTTTCCAACATATTGTAAACATTTCAGTAGCTAACGTTAGCTTACAAATAGCCCCAGTGGAGGAAACGTCAAAGAGGCACTCCTGTTCAATCCACAAATCCACCGGTTTCTTCTCCTTTTCCACAGTCCAAGACACTTTCTTGTGCCTCCTCAGAGTTTCCTCCATGTTTACTGTCTGCTCAGTTTACTGCTTCTTCATGCTATAGAACACCCAGTGGTTGTTGAACCAATAGGTGCACCATAGAACGTCTATTTATTTGCATGTGCCAAGATTTAAAACCTCAGATAATATTATGCCTCGTCCACACGAACGTGGGTATTTTTTATAACAGGGTTTTTCCACCTTTGTTTTTTTTTTGTAAATCTCGTCCACACAAGCACCGTTTTAAAAAATATCTCCGTCCATATGAAAACGCAAAAAACAAGAGCATGCCGAAGCAACATGTGACGATATAACCTTAACCATATAGTTAGCACAGCTAATGGCTACCACAGCTAACTAACATCTGCCACAGTTAGCCAACGGCTGCAACAGCTAAGTAATGTCTGTCACAGCTAGCTAACGTCTCCCACAGCTAGCTGACGGCTTCCACAGCTAATTAACCAATGTCGCAGCTAACTAATCTCTGCCACAGCTAGCTAACGTCTGCTATAGCTGACTAATATCCGCCACAGCTAACTAACATCTGCCACAGCTAACTAATGTCTGCCACAGCTAGCTAACCTCTACCACAGCTAGCTATCCTCCTCGGCTGAGCTGTAACGTCAGCTAGCTTATTTAGCTAGCCTTGTCACTACCCAATCAAAATTGTGAGTCGCACATACATGAGCGCACCGCATCCGCCATCTTGAACATCTAACACTATAGGCAAATAATGCATGGTCCCTGATCCATGTATAGATAATTTGAGTGTTCCGATTTTTTGCGTCTGCTGGCTGTCGGGTTGTCCCGTGAAAAAACATTTTGTCCCAGAGTGCAATCGCAGCTCCAGTGTGGATGAGAGCGGGAATACGGACACGTCAGTGGCCTTTAAAGACTCAAAAGTGAGCAAAGCCTAGCTGCTCTAAACTTTGAGGCATTGTAAGTGATTCACCAGGCATGTTGGATGAAAAAGCTGTTAATTATGCTGAAGATGAAGGTACAGGGTTTCTGCAGGATTCCCATGAAATCTTGCTTAGGCATTAACATTTTAGAGAATTTCCACCCTGCAAAGTACCATAAGAGTGGCAACATTCCCTTGAGCTACTGCTAAAGACACAGCAGCAGCACACAGGGATCTGTTCTTGCCTAAATATCACAGCGGAGGCATTCACACAACACTCATTCATATTTAAACAGCTCATTGCCTCATGATTCTCCCCATTTCGCAGCGCCAGCGTCCACATCTGAAGTCAGTTTTTGTCTTTAAGTTCAGCAAAAGCACAGTGAGAAACTGTCAGTGGTGGATTTAGACTAGAAGCAGAGGGCGATATGGTGATTTTCTCCAAACTCTACTGAAAAATTATGAAACAAATTGGAGGCTGCAAAGCATGCACACATGCTTCAAATCCACAAAGCATCTTCTCTGACCCCTCTCTTTGATACATCAAAAAGATTGCGTCTCTGCGATGGTGCCCTGCTGGAGAAAACACAGCAGCTCCATCTATATTTTAAAGCTGAAAAACTTGGCAAAACAGGCCTTGAGCCCAAACCGTGCTTTTTAGGGTAGGCCTCAAGTGTCGTACAACTTTAAAAGCCTTGTATAATTAAGAGCCACTCAGTGATTCACACGATGGCTCGCTTGACTACCGCTAATTGCGAGCATTTCCAGGTCCTGTGCACGATGTTTGGGAAGGGGAGATTCGGGGTGAATGAGATGGATCAGGTGAGAGATGCAGAGAGCAGTGAAGAGAGCCTGACAGATATTAGCAAATTCACTTTGGCGTCACAGATAAGTATCTGGAGAACAGGAGAGGTTTTTACTGCAAAGCACCTCTTGTAAAATCTGGTTAATGTGAGCCACAAAATATTTGCAGAGAGGTCGGTGGACTCCTTTGCAAAATGTTTTGGTCACGCTTTACACTAAGTAGGGTTGTGAACGCTCCGGAGACACTGAGCATCTCCGCGGAGTTAAGTAAGTGCTGTGTGAATGCATGAAAAGGGCTGACTCGTGCTGTCGGATTAGCGCGAGGATGAGTTGAGGAGGAGGATATTAGTGCTCGGAAGAAAAACAATGTTAAGCTTTGGAGTGTGGTCAAGTATGAGGTTTAACGCTGCGAGTGTAATACCAGCTGAATGTGTAGACGGTGTGCCATAACACAGACAGTAATTCTCATCCAGGATACACTATCAGATACAGCAGCTATTCACCCAGTGGGCCTTGGAGGCAGTGGTACTAGTGCTAACATCTGCAACTGCTAACTAACCTCTGCCACAGCTAGCTAACGTCTGCCACAGCTAGCTAATGGCTGCCACAGCTAGCTAATGGCTGCCACAGCTAACAAACAGCTGCCACAGCCAGCTAACCTGGCTCGTGCTTGTGACAGGGCGGGATGTAAACATTATTGGCGTCCTCCTTGGCTGAGCTGTAAAGTTAGCTAGTCTTGACTACCCGATCAAAATCTCTGCACAATGCGAGTCGAACATGCGTGAGCGCATACACCATCTTGGACATCTAACTACGGCAACACTATAGGCAAAGAAACTTAGATTAGGCCTACTATTTGCAGTAAGTTATATTTGGCGGTTTGGCTCTATTCTGGGAGCTCCCTGCCCTTCCACGTGCCTATGTGGAAAGGCAAGTATTTGCTGAGCAGCAGGTACCCCCCTGGGTACAGAACAGAGCAAGCATCATTGACAACAGAAATTATATTAAATCAGACAGCATAAAAAGGAGGAGCTGGGGTGGAGGTGGGTTGCAAAGTGGCTTGCAGAGGAAGCAGGAAGAGTGGGCAGGTCAAAGCAGCTTAAATAGCGCCCCCTGAATGAGAATTGCCAATTGGATGCATAAAAGAGAATCAGCTGATCCATCAGCTGATGTGGGCTGGCTTTGAGGTCAGCTGATTTAGCTGAGATTGTGAGCTGAGATTGACTTCCGTGGCCGGCCTGAACTAACACCAATCTGCTCTATTTTATGCTGCAAATATAAAGCCATTAAGATTTCCCTCATTTGGAACCTAGAGGCCTCACTAGCCCCAGTCCAAAGCACACAGGAGGTGGCTCCACATATTTTATCATCATAATTAACCGTCATCATACATTCAACCTCAATTACAGTCTAAATTCCAGGAACAATAAGGAAATCTTATTTCTTGCTAATTCCTTCATTTCATTTGAAACTATTAAAAAAGAAAAAATCATTATTCCAATGCTGAGTCGTGCCACATCATGCAGAACAATCGGAGACATTGATTGAAGCAACAGAATAATTAGGCCCTCCTCTGGTGGATTAAAGTCCCCGTGCCGTTACCGCCGCCCTCCTCCAGATCAATTACAATGGAATCTCTCCAAACATCAAAGCCGACGTTAGCTGCTTTGCCCGCTCGCTCCCATTCATCCAAAAATGCTGTATGAATATGGATTGTTGAGCGCGAGGAGCGAGGCAGAGTCTGCAGGGTAATGACTCTGCAGCGAGCATTGGTAACGGATGGACGGCGGCCGAGCTGCCGAGCAGAGTGGAGTGGGACGGCGAGAGTTGCGGCTGTGGTCACGCATGTTATCTCAGTCAGTCAGAGGAAGCGCCATGAAAGATGTATGACCCCCACACAGTAGTCAAGGCCTGGCAGAAATACAGACACACAAGGACATAGATACATGTGCAGAGATACATATGCAACAGGCATACAGTATGTGCAGAGGCATCATAAAGCATAGGGGTTAACCTCATGGCTGTCAAATCCTCCTACTGTTGCTGCTGGTACAGTTTTCTATTGTGACAGGTTGTAAACAAACCTGTAGGTTAGCTAAAAATATTAGGAAGAGAAAACAAACGTGCAGTGAGGGGTTATTAGAGACTTTTCAGTTTTACCTCCAAATAAATCTGTTTTAGATAATCTGGCTAAACCGTTGGCTTGTTTACAACCTCTCTGATTGTCTGACTTTTTTACCCAATGTTGTTTGGTGAATATGTTGTAACCAAGTTCAAGTTCTAATGAATCTGAATTATCCTTCAAACTAAACTAAAACACCTCACTGAAACACTTAAACATTAAATGAACTCTACTGTAAATATTTAATCAAAATGTACCATAAATAATAAATTTGTCTATTGACACACGAATGGAATAACCTGCAGTTCCCTGGGGCAAAAATGAGTTGCTGGGGCCCTATAAACTCCTCCTTCCACCCACTTGTTGAGAAGTTTTTTCAGTTTTTCTCTGCTAGAACACTACCTGTCCCCAGGTGTTCTTTGTGGTCATTTGATTAAACAAATTCATTTAGAAACTTTCATTGTGCTAGCACAAAATGATGGTCTTAAAGGGCCAGTTCACTGAAAAATCCACAAGCCAAAAAAAAATACATTTGAAAAACTCAACATCAATGTCTCTTTCCAGAAATCATGACCCGGTTACTCAAGATAATCCACAGACCTTGTTGAGAGCAGTGAGTAGATGCACGTTTCCTTCTGCGCAGTGATACATAAAGAAAATAGTCCCTCCATGGAACTGTCTAGATGTAACCATCTAGTTCCATTATATTGAAGAGAAGGCAGACATCTCTACAGCTGTTATCTCCACAACTGAGCAACTCACACCAAAAATATCTAGATGATAAATAGAACTACAGGGTAGAGGAGAAATATGTAGTTTTGATTTTGGAGTGAAGTGTCCCTTTAAAACGACATTTTACACATCAGGGATCCTCTTTAAGTCACATATGTCAGTAGATATTGTGCTTTAGTTGTATACATTTGCAGAAAGATTAAAATAGCACAAAAGCTCTGTTGTCTCCTCGCCTCGGCTCGGATCAACAAAGAAGTGACATTTTAATAACTGGTTGTGTTTAAGCCTTTTAACAAGCAAAGATGCAAAACATTTGCTGGTTGCAAATGTGATGATTTACCTTTCATATTCCCTTTTGAGTTTTAGATAGGCTACTTGATTGGAGAAAAAAAAGAAGCAATTTTCAGATGTCATCTTGGGCTTTGGGAACTTTTTTCTGATCTTTTACAGACTAAACCATTCATAAGAACCATTCAATATGAAATAATAAACAGGTTAAATGAGAATGAAAATAATCATTATGTCCTGCGGTAAAGCTTGGGAAACACTTGAAAGCTAGCTGAAGCCTACAAATCCTGTGCAAACCACACACATGAAGACTGTTTTCACCAACTTGCACAGGTTTTTTTAGTCTTTGTCAGAAAGGAGCATAAACTTTATGACTGAGCAAATACACAAGGCAACACACGGAACCGCTCAGTAACCACTGGAGTTCTGGTGTTGGAGAGCCCACAAATCCCACAAGAACGCCAACTGTTCCTGTACAAAAACAAACATGGCCACCAACAGAAGCTTAAACTGTTTATATGCAGTGCAGTTGGTGCTGAAAAAAGTGCAGAGTTTTGGTGGAGGCAGCAATACTGCCAAATGGTTATATTAATATTAATTTTGTAATTTACAAAGAGTTATTTTTATATCTAAATGTGTTCAAGAATTCACATGAATAAAACATGTTGAATTAAAATGCCTAATTTTAATGACCAGTTACATTTGAAAATCACTAAATAAATGTGTTCTCTCACTACTAGCTAACGTCTGCCACAGCTTACCAATGTCTGCCAAAGCTAGCTAACACCTGCCACAGCTAGTTAACGTCTGCCAAAGCTAGCTAACGTCTGCAACAGCTTACTAACATCTGCCAAAGCTAGCTAACGTTTGCCACTACTAGCTAACGTCTGCCACTTCTAGCTAACATCTGCCACTTGTAGCTAACATCTGCCACAGCTACCTAATGTCTGCCACAGCTTACTAAAGTCTGCCACAGCTAGCTAACATCTGCCACAGCTTACTAACATCTGCCACAGCTAGCTAACATCTGCCACAGCTTAGTAACATCTGCCAAAGCTGGCTAATGTCTGCCACAGCTAGCTCACGTCTGCCAAAGCCAGCTAACGTTTGCCACAGCTAGCTAACGTCTGCCACTACTAGCTAACATCTGCCACTACTAGCTAACATCTGCCACAACTAGCTAATGTCTGCCACAACTAGCTAATGTCTACCACAACTAGCTAATGTCTACCACAGCTGGCCAACATTCCTTCAGATGCAGTGGCACAAAATGTTTTTTTAAACAAAAAAGTAATGTGGGAGACAACCTTGCACAAGTGTGTGGTAAGTTAACAGGGCCGTGCCTACATTAAGTACATTACATTAATCAGATTCATAATGGCAGGCAATGATGCTGAGCTTCGAATGTGGTGAAATCCTGTTTTTTATCATTTATTTGGGAAGGTGGTCCTCAGAAATCTTTTAACAATCAGAAGTGGGCCTTAAGTTACAAACTGGCATACACATATCCACCCATTAGGAACAAAGCCTTGTCCACTCTGCCTAGACAAGACTGGAGGTTTGCAAATTCCAAATAATGTGTGTGTCAGAGAGAGTTAAAAAGACAGGGAATGTAACTCTACCAGGAAGGCAGCGACAGACGGGGAGGCAGGGATTAAAAGAGACAATAGTGAGGTCAAAGAACACGGCAGAACACACTGATGCCATGATGATGAGGTAATGTCGACAGTGGACAGTCAGCTGTCTTTCTGAATGATTGTGTCAATATGAGCCTGTGTGTGTGTGTGTGTGTGTGTGTGTGTGTGTGTGTGTGTGTGTGTGTGTGTGTGTGTGTGTGTGTGTGT
>JBBPCS010005729.1:0-10285 GCA_037974645.1 Hollardia meadi
CGCATTACGTTTTTGTTTTACAGGAAGAAAACTGGATTGGATTTTTAGTGATTTTGATATAAAAATATGAAGAAATTGGATTTTTGTAATTTTTTTGGCATACATTGTTAAATTGGTGCACAATACGACCAGGGATGTGATCTTAAAGGGTTACAAAGACATTTTTCATTTCAGCTCGACTTCAAAATCGTACTTGATTAAATGTATGACTAGTTATTTTCCACCTTTGTAAAAAATAAAAATAAAAAATTGTAAAACTATGTCCAGTCCACGCCTCTCCCCAAAAACTCTACTCTATGTCGGCTAAATCCGGACTTCACCGAGTCAGCATCGCGGTCACGTCACTACCTTTCTGTAATTGTAAAGTTTCCGGGAATACCTTGAACGCATCATAATCAGAAAGTCCAAAGTCCGGCAGACAGAGGACCAACCGCAGCTCGCGAGAAGTGAAAGTGACAGAGGCGAGCTCGCGCTCAAAGAAACGGCACAAAGATTGAAAAAAAGAAAGCCGCAAAACGCCGCCCCGGTTTGTTTCGGGGCACCAGGTGGAACCGGTGCTTTAAACTGCAGAGCTGGTTTGCTCTGTTTCCTGTTTCTAAAGTTGACTTGAGTCGCGCTATAAATGCTTTGGATCCGGTGACAGCCTCGACACAAACACAGCACGAGACGCTACCGACATGGTAAGTCAACATCAGCGTGGACTAAACGGCTTTGTTTATATCACGACTTCGATAAGAACAAGATAAGAAAACAGAGGAAACTTTGTTTTGGCGGAATGTTTTATTTAAATGTAGTCTAAACTAGACTGAGGGCAAAGTCCCATATGGGACACGGTCACTAACTAACGTCTTCCATTTTAAATGTCAAATATTTATCCAGAAAACAACAAAATTAAGATTCAATATCCTTTTTTTTATTTAGTGAGAACACGCACGACTCTGATGTCAAGTCGAAATACATTGAGATGACTCTTAAATAAAAGAATAAACTTAAAACAAACAAATAAAAGCACGTTGAATGTCTTTACAGTGTTGACACGGAGAGAGTTCATGTAATGAAGTCTGTTTCAGGTCGAGGTTTAAACTTCAGAGTGGCAGGTGGTTGTAAAAGATAAAATGATTAATTTGCATGTTATGTTTTTTGAGATGAAACCATTAAGTCATGAATTTAAGAATACATTTCTGGGTTCCATCCCATTAACTGTCATGCATGCCCTCCTTTTAATTTGAATAAACTCAATTAGGTCAAAACGCAAGATTTGTATTATTAACTCGCAACACAGCAGTTTTCACTGTTCACAATAGGATGAGTACCACAGCACACCATAATCAACATGTTGTTATATGATGTGGGTGAGGTGTTCAGGGATATGCCAGGTACATTAATGCGGGCAGGAGGGAGGGAAGGAAGGAAGGAAGCAAGGAGGGGAACTGGAATGGGCAGCAGTTCCTGTGTTAAGACGTTGCCGGCTGAATTTTAAACAGTCTATTGTTCAACCACCCATTCGGTGGGCCAAAAAATGAGACAACTGGCCTGTCTGGGCATCCATGAATCAGTTTCCACCAGTCATTGGCTGCGAACTTGTAGGCAGCATACAGGTTTTAACAGAAAGTGACAGTGAATTATGAAATCGGGATGCTGAGAGCGGACTTGTTTTGTTCTATCTGTCGGTTTCCTCTTCCTGTCGACTTCTGAGATGGTGGCTTCCTCTCGTGGCTCACAGGGCCAAGGTGAAGGAGAAACCTGTCAGGATACTAATAGCTTTGATGTCAAACCACTCTGTGAATATCCTGCTCCAGGGTTCTTATCAGTCTGGAGGTACCCTGTTGTTGTTGTTGTTGTTGTTGTTGTTGTTTGGGACATTTACAGTCCTGGCTGTTGGGCGCTGCTTTTTTACGTACACATTCTTCATGATCTGAGATAAAACTACTTAATCTTATCGCTTTCATTTCTCCTAATTTCCTCTTCTCATGCAAGCTTCACCTTTCAGTGCTTCAGTTACTTTAAATCACAGTGAATGTAATCTTGCTTCAATCCACCTGAAAACTATGTCATACCAGGATGACTTGTTCTGCTTGAGTTCACTGCAGGACTGATGCTGTGTTTATGACAAGCCAGTCTGATCTATATCAGACAGGCATATGTTTTTTAAGAAAAGCATTATTAAAACCAAACTGATCAGAAAAATGAACACTTGAACAAACGTGCGTGATAAGAACTACCTAAAACGACAGGAACCGTCTTTAGGAAAAATATATTTAAGGTGTACTTTGAGTTTTTAGTTTGAAATACGTCGTACCTGAAATCATTGAGGTGGACGGGTATATGACCTATACTGCAGCCCACCACCAGGGGGCGATTGAGATGTTTTGGCTTCACTTTTGTGGAGCTCTCATGTCGGCCATCTTTATATACAGTCTGGTCTGGACAACAAGCTGGATGGCTCAAGCCCCAAAAACACTGGATCCTACATTTCTCACAAGGCAACCAATAGGTTGGCTAGGTTTCTGGTTTTACCGGTCTGTACGAGCTTGAACCGGTTTAATTTTATACGACCCGACTAAACCGGCATTTGTCAGGTGTAGGTGGAGAGACCTAGCAGTATGCGGATAGATAGAAGGAGCGGAGATGGTTGATTAGCTCAGTGCTAAGAGGGGCTGCTTCCCTGTTGTGTTGTAGTGTTTCTACAGGTGAGAGTTGTGCACACTGCTGCTATACTACTCTGACTGACGTCCACAAGAGAGAACTCTCATCAGTAAACAGTTGGTGCAGGTTATACTGTCTAACATGATGTTACACGCTCGTACAAAGCCGCGTTTTGATCTGCTCCGTCTGCCCTGTTAAAGTTACTGCATTACGATGTGAATACAAATCAACACTTTCTTTATGAGTTTCAAATTAGTAGCCCTCTAGCGTTTCATTGGACAGAAACCCTTCATTTCAAGGCTTGACAAAACTCTCTCCACGGCCACAGAAGACAATAAACTACTTTTTCACTCTGAGAAGCATTCCTATGACTAGTAGAGGAAATATGCATAAAATTGGTGGAAATTATTGCAGCTGCATTCATTTTAATTCTGTGCATTCCAAAGTGACTTACAATAAGTGCATTCAAATTTAACAGGAACAAGAGCTAGAGGTCATCAAAACTTGGAAGTGCAACCCTGAGACATAAGTACATGCTAGCACGGGGTGTCCAGGGCTACATACACTTAAGGAAAGCGTCCATAAGTTCATCTTTTTTTGTAATATAATTGCTCACTCTGTAACCGTGCTGCGTGTGTTGTTTGTATAGGAGAATGGGAAGAGCCGCCTGCAGCAGGCCCAGGAGGACGTGGATCAGGTGACGGTCATCATGCTGGACAACCTGAACAAGGCTGATGAGAGATCAGGCAAACTGGAAGACCTGGAGGGCAGGGCTGATGAGCTGCTGGCAAAGGTAACCTGGGGTTATTTTAGCCAAGAGTTCTCTGTGGATTGTATGGATAAGGTGAATACGTAGAGCAAATGGCACATAAGCTCTATGTCCACAGGGGTCTAGGGATTAAAACCAGGAAATGTCATATTGATGTCTATAAATAGACCTTAGGTGGAGCTGGAGAGGAAAACAAATGTACAATTTACATCCTGATTGTGTTTTATGGTGCTATTTTTAGAGAGGTATTTCCTATTGTTTCCTAAGATGAATGAAGCGAGCTGGTCTCCCTGGGTACGACAGAGTGAGTCCAGGACATGCCACGAGGCAAATGTCCGTCCGGGGGTCAACAAGCGGGTCACGTCGTTCCCACATTTCCACATTGACCCGTGTTACGTCACAAAGGTCTCAGAGAAGTAGAAACAGGCAGGCGAATGAAGTTTATGTTCAAGAAGCGCACTTTGTGTTAACATGGATTATGAGCAGGCAGGCTAGGAAAGCAACTCGGTGCTCATAGAAGCTGCAGCGGTCAGTATTCTTAGTTTAACAGTGGGTCAAATGACTGGGTGTGATCTGAAGGGGGTCACTCAGCTCTACGGAGCATTTTAGCATCTTTCAGCTCATTGTTTTGGTGTTACAGTCGGCATTTTTACTATTTTGGAAACACTATTTTGCCTGCTCCGCACCAAACAACAGATTTACATTGTTCAGTTGGCTAGAAGCATGACTGCTTATATTGGGTCTGCTGGATATAAATTGTTAACAGACATGTTAATGATAAGAATCACACACTGATAAGTCATCTTTTTTTTTTGGCCACTTGGGGGCAGCAGCAACAAGCTGTAAACACCTATTCTACATTATCACCAGGTTTTTAGTAAGCAGCTACATTAGCTTCATTTGATGTGGTGTTTGTGTCCATTTGATGACTTTGAGTCTAATATTCACTCCCTTTTTAGCTACATTTTCTCTCCAACAATGCCCGACGGGTGTTTTAGCAGCTAAATTCCCCTCAATGACAGAATGTGACTGTTTCGGTCATTGGTTTCATACACTTTGAGTAATAAAACATCATCAGATGGGACAAAATTAAATTAAATGTGAGTCCGTGGTCTAATTTGGATAAATTCATCCTATATCGGCATACATTCCAAGACTATCAAACATTTAAAAGCAGCAACACAACAACGTAATGCAACATTTTTTTTCTTTTCCGCAGAGCAAAGCTTTCGAAAAGACCGCCAACCAGGTGAAGCAAAAGAAAAGATGGGAGAACAAGAAGATGAAAGTGGTGTTTATTGGCATCGGAGTGGCAGCTCTACTCGTCATTATTGGACTTATAATCTTTGCTATTGTTAATAGCACAGGAGAACAGTAGCTCCTTTGCTGGTCAAATATGACTTAGGGACATAAAGTGGGCAACAAATGACGAGTCCAAGAAAAGAGGACTGCAAACTGTGGGACAGCCTGAACTGCTCAGTCTGTTATACTTCTGTCTTTTAGAGATTATTTATGGAACTATTGGTCCCACTCTTCATTAGTGAAAGTTTTCAGTTGATATGGTACCATTGATGCTCGGCTGCTTCGCTGCGTTTGCTGTAAGTTTTCATGTCACGTCTCTGTTGGGGGAAGGACACAAACCTTCACGAAGGTTAGGTCGAAATAAGAAGTGCTTGGGCACCACCCCGCCACTTTGAGCAAAACTATGAATAACTCATTTATTTTGACAAAGCACATTAGGCTGCTACTTTTGTACCATTTGCTTGTACATAGTGGTTCACGTTTCAGAGCACCACTCGGAGGAACAGAAAATCTCCATCACTGAGCGCTGAACCGAAGAATTAATTTCACTGACGACTCATTCGATGATGTGGGGAGAGTCAGCTGCCGGTGCAAGTGGACGGAGGAGAAAACAGAATAGATGCTGAACTTAAGGCTTCGGATAGCTTCGAATTGGAGAGAATGAATTTATGTATTGTCACATAAAATTTAATCTGTCAAAAATGAAATGTGCCCAAAAGGTGTCTGTATCATTAAAATGTGTGCGCTTAAAACGATACATGTCTATATATACTTCTTCTATACATCAGTGCAACATGTTTAAGACACGCAGAGGAAGCAGATTCACGTCTTGAACTACTCATATTTTACTCGGGTGAGCAAACCAGTCATATAGCCATTACCTACGTGGAACCAGTATGTACATATTCTAAATGATCATAGGCATAGAGAAAGTCTGAGCCTGGAACTGTTGATATTAGATTACTACATTTCTATTTATTTGCAGTTAATCTGCAGTTTTAGTTAAAAAAAAATACAAGAATGAACAGTGACCCCTGCTGGCCAATGTTTGTGTTTTTTTAAAGGTATATTGTGTATGGAGTTTAAACTGTTGACTTCACCATTTAACTAGAATCTTACTGTTTACTAAAAGACTTGGTGACAGTGTGTGAAAAAAATGAGCTGCAGGTGGTCTGTTAGATCATATTTACCCTTATTTTCAGAACAGTCAGTCTCTCCTGTTGGTGCATCTCTTAAGAAAAGACAGTTCAGTCAACATGTAGATATATAAAGTACATACACATTTAACGGTTTAATTAATAGTGCCTATTGAGTGGACCACTACTTTTTAAACATGGTAATATGTCACTCTCACACGCCAGTGAAAAATAAATAAAAATATTAAAAGCCAGCTCCACTGTAACATTTATGTTTAAGTGACTGATCAGCACAGCCAGTGTTTTCCAGTTACTTACAGCTGACAGGTTAATAAATTAGCTGTCACTATGGAGGTCAAGGATGTGTCCTTGTGATGTTTGCTCAGAAAATATGCACAGTTTATATTTGCTCCAGGAGGTAGTGGGCCAAAACCAGCTAAACTAAAGAGACAGTTCACTCAAATTACACTTAAGTCACTACATAATAAATAAAGTGATACTGCCACTAATGTTGGGACAGTTATTACCACTATCAAATCACCCATGAAGTACATGTTTTAGAAATGTAATTCATACATGGATACAATGAAATCTTCCTTCCCTCATTTGAATCATTTGGATGGGGGAATCCAGAAACAATGCTCCACGTTTTGACAACTCACAATGCAATGTTGTTTATGGAAGGACTCTGTAAATAATTCATAGAACTTACTCATTTGGAACTTTGACATTTGGAACAACACTTTACTTACAGAGGTTTGGGAGGGCACCACACACGACCACAGCGTCATCTAACCTGTGACACTGGAGTAACTGCAAAATTGACCGATTAGTCATTCCACGTGGATCCTTAGACGAGAAAGTTGTCCAGATCAGTGCACTTCCTGTGCAGTTACTCTCTTTTTGTGTGATACGAGTGGTGGCACCATGAGCTGCAAGCTGATTATTAATCTCCTATCTGCTAAAATCTCATCCTCAGGCTCATAAAGTTCTCATAAACCTGACCTTCAGTAATCTGTCTGAAACCCGTCCACCAACCCAGGAGACGGAAATGAATTCGCCCCAGCTGGATTGATGCTGGTAAAATATTTGATAGTGTTGTTGTGTTTTGTAATTTGACTATGTTTGGGCCCTGGCAGTCAGATCACTGGGTCTGCCTATGAGGATTTATGCACCGGCATCTTTTAAGCAATCAAAAGTTGTACTCTGAAGATGTCTGGTAATCCTGTCAGGTCTCTGTCATCCCCCTAGAAACTGAAAACTGGAGCAAGAGCATGCTGGGTGAAACTGGGTTAGTTTAAAAATCAAAGCACGACGCAAACTCATCAAGTCCTAAACAGAGTTTCAACATTGAGCAACTCCAACCATCTTGTCTGTTAAGCTTCATTAGAATTTGTTTGAAGAGGTTCATTTATCCTTCAGTCATTCCCTCCCTCTGTCCTCTTTTTCAGCTTGGGGGATGTGTATTAGCATAAAAATATTCCTTACCTTATATAACTGCACTGTTAGCATGTAGGCCTGCAATTGAGTGTGTTGTTGCTGTGTGAAAGCCAGAAATTCTTCTTTGGTTTGTTACGCTCATACATAGAATGAGCGTAACAAACCAAAGAAGAATCTTCACAAAATCAAGTTATTCTTTGGTTTAAAGATAAAGAAAACTACCAGTAACTGTTGACTTTTGTTCAGGTTTTAATTGATTCCTATTTCCAGGACAGAGTGCACAAAGCCAGGAAGTAAAAGTAACAAGAGAGTTCAAACAGACTGTTTGCCTCTTGTGCAGAGACAGGAAATATCGCACCTGCACTCTGCTGACAACGGGTTGTGGTTTCTCGCGTAGATGGAAAATCTATCTGCTACACCGAGAAGCCCATGGAGACATCCTGTAACATCAGCGTTTAGAAAGGGATGAATAGAAGTAGATTCTATTCTGCAACAGGTGTGATTGTCAGTAACACATCAAGATCATTATAACATGTTGCATATTAATGTGCTGTGTAAACAATAACAAGTGTAGTATGGAAATATATGCTAAGCTAAAGGTTGCTGATGGATCAAATGTTGACAAAATGAGATGAGATGTATGTAAAGACCTCGCTTGAGTTACTGTGCTTAAAAAGGGTAATTTTCCTGACATCGGGGTCCTGAGACTTGGCTCCTTGACTCTCGACTCAGTATCAGATTTTCTTAGCTAGACAGGGTTTTGTAGTAAGACTACGAAGAGCTTTGAAGCTTTGAAAATAAAACTAGATTGTACTTTGTACAGTTTAAACAAAGACGCGCTGGTTTCTGGGGTTCCCCTTGCCTGAACCTTCCTCCAAAGGAGACAGAGGTCCTCCGGGAAACTGCTGACATATAATTTGATGCTAAAATTTGATTTAATTGATTCAAGCACAATAAATGACTTGAAAATGATAATGGTGTTGTTGCAGTGGTTGTTGTTATATGCTTTTGTGATTATTGTGGTGTTGGTCTGAAATAAGTGGTGCAACGGCAGCAGGTGGCAGAAGTCCTAGCCGTTTTCCTGGTTCCTTAAGCAGGTTAAGGCGATCTGCGTGTAGATTATAGGAACTACATCTGATAACTATGTTGGGGGTGATCAATTAGACTTAACACACGATAGTTGCATCCAAAATTCCAGACTATTTAGTCAGCTAAAACAACATGTGAGATTTTTAGTATGTCCAAAACCTTAGCATGAAACTTACAGTGTATATAGTATAATATTACAGCACTATGTTGGCATAAACATCCCAAAATGCAGTAATGATGAAAACAGCAACAACATAACAAACAATGGAAAACAGCGACCAACGCAGCTCTGGTGTAACGTCAATAATGCTTCATTGAGTGTAAGAATATGGTTTCATTTTGCAAGGTGTAACATGTTCTTCAATTAGTTCATCGTGAGCATGGGTTACCACGGTTACATGTCTCCAACTAGCAAGGAGGCTCTCAGGAAGTGAGGTTATACACACCGAGCAGTACAGCCGAAAAGATACATACTAGTGTTTACTCTTACTTAAATCCTTTGATACAACACTGAACCGATACCGTCCTTCGAGGTGGAGAAGCGAAGTGAAGGAGCTAGTTGTCCAGGCTCATGAGAAGAGCGGTCCCTCTCTTGATCCAGTGGTCCGGGGTCACAGCTCCGGATTTCAGTTCCACACTGAGCACAAAAGATTCCCGGCCTGCCCCGCCTGAACGCACGGGCAAGTAGTAACACGGACACAAGTACATGCCTATACATAGAGAGACACAGAGTTGAGACAGTAAAATCACAAGATGTGACATCACAAATTACATAGAAAGACAAAACAAGAGAAAATGTGGGGAAAAAGAAGATGGAAAGTCCCTGACAAAACGTCTCAAACGACTCACTCTTGGCCGTCTTCTTGCGGTTTTCCACAGGTTTGAAGTGGATGGTGGGAATGGGGCAGACCATCTGCATGGGTTCTGCTTCCACAAGACAGGAGCTCTTCCTGTCCCAACCAGCCCCCTCCAGGTACAGGCCTCGGACAAATACTCCATCCTGGAAGGGGAAGAGGCAGGGAGGAGAGGGAATGAGGGAGGGGGCAATCAGTGATGGGTGAAGTGAGAGATATAAACACTTATTTGGAGGTGACATTCACGACATACAGCCGTGAAAAAATATTTGACAAACAGTCAAAAACCTTTCTTTTTTGCAACTCCAGAAAACCCACCCAGAGTCAATATTTGAGTGGAATTGTGATGGAAACTGTTTATGATGAACGGCTCAGAAAAGTGGGAAGTTTCTGGAAATAAAAATGTGTCTACAGGGAATCACCTTGGGTGGGTCCAGAAGGTTGCTGTCATCAACAGTGGACACTATAAACTCCCAAGACAGCGTGTCCACTGATATCTGCAAGAAGAGTTTGACACAGTTTCATTGCATTGGAGCCACGTTTCTAATAAACAGTTCAGCAGGTTGGGTTATCAAACCAGCACAAGGAGGTGAGTTAATTTTCAGTTGTAGGGTCACATAGTTAACTGTGTTTGGGCAACATATGGCCGTCAGTCACAAACAAGACCATACAGGTAGTGTTTCCTCATGTGGTGAACACATAGCTGCCTCTCTGTCTGTGTGCACGCAGCTGTATGAACCCTCACGTTGTGCTGTCGAGCGTAGGACTGCAGCACCGCCGTGAGGAAACCGTTGGGGAAGGTGAAGCCGGAGAGCCAGAACAAGTTGGGTGGCTGGACCGTCTCTGCCCAGCGTGCAAACTGACCGACTCGCTGGCAAAGATCCCTGGTCCACGCTGCCAGGGGCTTCAGTGAGGGGTACGCCTAGTGGACAGAAAGAGACATGTCAGATCTACAGAAACCATCTTTGGGAAAAATGTATTTGTGTGTGTGTGTGTGTGTGTGTGTGTGTGTGTGTGTGTGTGTGTGTGTGTGTGTGTGTGTGTGTGTG
>JBBPCS010005730.1:0-10285 GCA_037974645.1 Hollardia meadi
TGTGCCAGAGTTACTGGTCCGATGGAGGTACAGAGAGTAGCAACATGTTACGTCTGAAATAGCTTTTTGTACCGTTACACTGCATTTGGGCTAAAGACCACAGTGATTTTACAAAGCTAAGGCTTAACAGAATGCTGGGATTTGTCAGTAGGCAAAATTGTAGGCTAGGCTACTATTTGTCAGCAGGCAGCAGTGGTTAAAATATAATTCATAATAAGGGATTCAGGTTAATAATTAATAATAATGATCATGATAAATTGTATTTACATAGTACTTGCCAAGCATTGAGCACAAAGGGAAAAAGAAAAAGTATATGGCGCGATCCCTGTCTGTCATACCAGCTAGGTCATCACTGAAAATGTCCTGGAAAATGATCTCTAGAAAAGAGTGGGAACCCTGTAGGTCCCCTGATTCAGACATCTGCTGGATGTTTTAGACCTTTGATGATGCGACTAACTACCTTTGAAGCATATTGATGCCTTTATGTGTTATGTTAGCTATATATATATATATATAGTGTTCTCCTTGTTGTTGTTTCTCAGTCAGGTGAGTCAGCAGAGGAGAAAACTGTGTTTTCCTGTGGGACTTTGGCAACGTTATCCAAGCAGGGGTGGAGGGTGGAGGAACAGTAAGTCAGCATGCTCCTAAACAGAGCCACATGTCTCCAGGTTGAGGCCAACCAATCAGACTCTGCAGGCTGGATATGAGCCCCAGGAGCCCAGTGGATCACTTTCAACACGAGGGGGGGAAAGCGCCCGAATGGAGCTGGACCTTACCAGGGAGTGTGCATTAAGTCTTTTACAAGAGTGCAGAGCCAACAGAAAATCCTCAAACACCACTGCACAGTGCCCAATAAACATGAAACCTGGCTCAAATAGTCTTTATAATACAATAAATATGTTTTTATATTTGCCGGTCAGAGCCACCATAAATTCCAGAAGCATTTTTTGGCTGCCTGAGCCGATTTCAGGCCAAGTGTAAGTGGATATATATAATGGTTGTATGTGGCCAAAAATGTCTCGTAATGCTTTAAAACATTATGTCCTTTAACAACCTGAATATATTGTAGTTCAAGAGTTGGTCTGCAATGTTACCTGTGAAGTGAAAATAAATCAGTTTTATTCCAAGCAAAAGCAAAAACTCCTGTCACTCAGAGAAAGTTATATTTTCAAACTTTAAAATCTGTGTCAGATGGACTGTCAATAATGATAGGTAAACACATCATCTATAGTGTAACATTTTAAGTGCAAGATTTTTTTATTTCAACACTGGTATTGCTTTTTTTTTTTTTTACTTCAGTAAAAGATCTTAATAATTGGACTGCTGGACTTTCTGGACCGTCTTCTGAACATTTGGTAATTTTCTGGTTTAACCTCAAACACGAGTATCTGTCTCATCCACACCATGAACCAAAGTCGTGAACTCAACTACACCAGCTCCTCCATGAAGGGAAGCGTCTAAAGTTTCAGTGTCATAGTGCATCTTTGTATTGTAGGAAGTCGCTGTTTAAAGGAATTTCAGTAGAATTTCCTTTACTATAACTTCCTTGTTGGACACAAGTTAAGTCCAGCAGCTATGAAATTATTCCAACTTTTTGTGTAAAAACCATATCAGACAAATTATTATTGAAGTGCAGAAATGTATTTTTATGTCTTAAAACAAGGTTTAATCATGACAACTTTTTCATTAATGACCTTAAAACATCATTACACTGGCGCCCTCCTTTAGTCCAAAACTTTTTTTTTTGGCAACCAATAAAACTGTATAAATTGTCAAATGTCCTGCTCAGCTGATTTATTGTGCAGATTAAATGAATCATCTAGTTTGAAAAGGTATAAAAGAAATGCATAGTTTTAAACGCACTACGCAAAAAGCAAAACTCAAATTCTCACAGCAACTTTTTGAACTCAAGAATATATCTTACAAAAAAAAAAGCTAAATCTTTTTTCTTTTTTTACATTACATCAAATACAATGACCAGTAACACATGTTGAACTCCATCCTTCCTCCAGGACACTTTTCTGGTTCTGCTTTATGTTCCACACAACAACTCAACCTGCCACAGCTTTGCTCCATCACCTGAAATCTGCTCGCTCTCTTCAGGATTCAGTCAAAAGAAATTCAGTTCATCTGCTGGTAAAACCTTGAAGATGTCCATCCACAGGAGGGAAGTCTGCATGACCAAACAAATTCCTGGTGTATTTGAAACTCAGGACAACCAACGTAAGTGTCAAAAAATACAAATAATCAATAAATGTGTGAGTCTCTTACAAAGTCCTGCGACAAACAATGTTAACATACTGGAACAATTAAGTCCTGTGTATTTGGAGAGGACTGCACCAGAACTAATCCTTTCACCTCGCTCCCACATTTTACACCAAATGCTGCTCACTGGCAATAAAAACCATCTGTGCCAGTCGTTGTGGTGGGGGGGGGGGGGTATACTTATTATGAACAAACTAATATTTACACACAAACATTTTTGCTCTTGCACTATAAAAAAAAAAAAAAACAGCCAGAAAGTGTTTGTCCACGGGGGTCTGAGGCCACAAACAAGTCATTAGTGTGCTTGGTCAAAGCCGAATCTGCTTCCTGGCTACGGTTGGTCGGGGGGACTGGCTGCCGTGGCCTCGTCGTTGCTGCTGTCCACCTCCTGCTCCATGGGGCTGTCCTCCTCCAGCTGCTGGCTGGTGTAGTTAGTGATCTCCAGGAAGCCGCTGGGCTCCACCACCACGTTGGACTGGCTGGAGTCCGGCAGGATGGAGTACTGAGGGATCACCTGCATGCGTTTGTCACAGTTAGGTTTCATTCAGTTCAATTTTCAGTGAGGTAACAAGTTATTATAATGTTTTCTGTAATAGTAAATATTGACATAATAACTTCACATTTTAGGAAAATATGATTATTTGCTTTATTGTGTTACATGCAAAGACCAATACTATTCTCATGGCGAAATAGGTCCGGGACAGAATCCCCCACATAACAATTTCCAAAATAAAACATGAAGTGTGACTATTAAGCTAATTGAAAATATATTTTTAAATAAACTTGTTATTAAAGCACGAAGCGCATGTTTTTACTTTTGCTTTTAAACAGTGTCTGGAACTAGAGAATGGGATTTTTGCCATTGTTAAAAATGCTTTTTCAACTGCAAAATGCTAATGTTTTTAGCCGTGTAGGTCATGGGTTCTCAACGTTTGGAACTTAGGGCCCATTTCTGATCGTCAAAAAAAACCTTTCCAAAAAAAAAAGATCATAAAAATTCTAATAAATAGGAAAAAAAATTCTGGGCTCTGACAGGATTTCACCACTGTGCTTTCAGCTCAGCATCACTACCCAACATTATGAATCCAGATTTAATGTAGTCTTGGTCGTATTTCCTCACCACACGTTGGAGCTTTTACTGGCAGAGGTTTGTGTCTCATCACTTTTCCAGTTCAAAAAACATTTTGTGACACTGCATCCGAGGGAACGTTAGCTAGCTGTGGCAGACGTTTGCTAGCTGTGGAAGATGTTAGCTAGATGTGGCAGACGTTAGCTAACTGTGGCAGACCTTAGCTAGCTGTGGCTCTACGTTAACTAGCTGTGGCAGACATTGGCTAGTAGTGGCAGACGTTAGCTAGCTGTGGCTCTATGTTAACTAGCTGTGGGAGATGTTGGCTTGCTGTGGCTCTACGTTAGCTAGCTGTGGAAGACGTTAGCTAGTAGTGGCAGAAAACATTTGTCTGATTTTGAAAAATAATTCATCATTGAAATTATGGATTTTAATTTGACATTTTTTATTTATGTGATTTCTTGAGCACCTTTCGATATAAAAATAACTATGTTTGTGAATTACAGAAAGATGAATAATAACCTCCAAAGGCCCACCGGTTGAGAATACCTGGTGTAGCGTCTACGACTGAAAATAAACGGTTTATTTAACCTTGGAACATTTAAAGTGATGGTTTATTAAACGTCAGTATTTATTAGTATGTACTGTCCCTTAAAAAAAAATAAATGAATACTTTTTGAAAAACTGACTTGTTTTATACTTAAACCAACGGCACACATCAGTGTGTAGCTCGAGCTCTGTGACTTATCTTACCTCAATGACCTCCAGGTCTTCTTTGCTTCTCTGTGCTGTGAGGCCCTGCATGCAGCTGAACTGCTGGGACTTTGTGTGGGAATGATGCATGGGGGCCCCAGAGCTGCTGATGAACTGACCCGAGTCCAGTGTGCCTGACACGGCCTGGACCTCCAGGGCCTTCCCCAGAGGGCCGCAGTCGCTGGAGGAATCCACCACCATGGGCTCCGTGCTCGGGTCGATCTCCGCCTCCATCATGGAGATCTTCAGGATGTCCGACACCGATGGCTTGTCTCCCGAGGGCCCGGAGCTGGACTCGGGGATCAGTTTGGCGGTGGCCTCGCCGCTGCTGAAGACCGGCGATGAATGGTGGGAGCTGCCGAATGTGATCTTAGTCACAGTGGCGCTCTGTGTGATGATTGGCTGCTGTGGTGAAGATATATAATGAGGAAAACACATATATATATATTGTAAGAAATGGAAATTAAGAGAACTCAACAAAAATATTTGCCACTGTGATAACTTTCCAGAGTTGTAAAATTCTCTTTAACTGTTGTGTTATGTTTTGGTGTCCTTAAACCAAGGCCATAAGAACGCCGCTGGTCTGTGAAACCATATTGGCGTAGTGGCAGCACATGGACGATCATCACCACACACACACACTGGCCCAAAAAGCTTTTTCAGGCCAGTATACACAGTTATTGGAAAATAACCCACCCACCCAGTCCCCTGTGGAGTTTTAACGCAGGACTGATGTCCTTCTGAATCCCCACAGAATCATCTTTAAGGGCTAAAAGTGAATGTTTACATGATGTTAAAATGAAGTTAGCAGCGTCCTGTTTGTTTGGTCACACGTTGACAAGCAAAGGTGGCAGGTTTATTTAAATTAGAAAAGGAGACTTGAGCAGGAAAACTGCTGGTGTGGCTGTATGGAAACAAGATTTCCATCTATTAATGATATTCTGGCCAATTAATGCAAAGATAGCGGGCACTGTCATGAACCCAAAAACTATTTGTTAATTAAAGGAGAACACGTCTGCTGCATCAGAAATCAAAACATTTAATTTTATTGTAGTGGAACTGCAATTCTATCACGGTTGTTCTAATGAATTTACTTGTACCAAGTAATTCCATCCCAGTGACACAAAACAGAAAAGAGAAGCAGCTTCAGCCAGCGTTTATACAACTATAAATCAATTTCTTGCTGCTTATCAGTCTGCGGCCTGTTCAAGGTAAATGTTACAAATGTTTTATTGACAGGAAGTTAGGGAAAAACCCCAGCACCTTCACACGAACTGGTTACGTCAGGCGCCTTAAGAAAAAGTCATTTATGATGAGTGAAATGAGTTTAGGTTGACTGAACCACCTCAGGGCTTCAGACATATGAGGGTGTGACTTCTAACCTGAGCTGAAATTAAGGAAACAAAAGCTTGTTGTTGTTTCGCTCCTGGCAGCAGCGCCGCAGTGTCGACTGTGAAAACACTCACCTGGCTGGAGGCCGTCTTGTCGGTGCTGACAGGGTGGTGCGCCTGCAGCGGAGGAGGGTGGGACATGGCTGTGTGCAGTGGTCTGTGGTGGGACGTGGGCGCTTGCTGGAGCTTCGGGAGCTGCGGCGTCAACAGGGGCTTGGTGGGTGTGCCCGGGCTGGTGACCTTTGCCCCAGGTTGGGCTGCTGCAGTCAGGGGTCTGTCTTTGGGGCTCTGGGTTAAGGCCTGGGGTTTGGGCTGGCTTTGCTCTCGTAGCTTTGGGAGTTTCTTGGTCAGAAGAGGAGTGGAGGGCAAGGCAGACGAAGAAGAGGAAGGCTGGCTGATCTGAGGTTTGCTATGCAGTTGCGGCGGCGGCGGCGGAGGTTGGATGGAGGCGGAGCTGTGCTGGCTCTGCTCGGCCTCTGCCTGGCTCGAGGGAGCCGGCTGAGCACCCGGAGGGTGGGTGGTTTGCTTCATGGGATCTGTAGCTGGTTGGCTGGAGCGGTAAAATAAGCCCGTCTGGGGGTCCAAGGTGTCGCCTTCCATCTCGCTCACCTCTAACACGGTCTCAGTTTTATCGAGGCTTTCGGAGGGCTGAAACACAGTCACACAGAAGACTGAGGGATGTGATACAACATGACAGGAACATGGTATTAAAGGTGAAACACAAGCAGTTAACGTAATCAAACATGGACTTAGGGGCCAGTGGATCCTAACCTTCAGATCTTTGAGCCAGAACTACTTGAGTCATGATTTTATGATTTAATTTCAAGGTTTTGTTTATAAAAGTCTGTGATAGATTTTAATAAGCAAGTGTAAAAAATACTGAACATATCTGTTTTCACTGAAACTACAGTACTTTTGACTGAAGAGATAGTTCCTATTAAAACTGATGGCGGTGTGTTGTGTGGATTATCCAGCGTGCTGTGTGTGGTGCTCACAATATTTTTATTTTTATTTCTCAGGGTTGTGAGCGCCACAAACAAAATCCCACTCTATCCCATCGTATCAGAGCGGAGGAAGAAAGTCCTAAAACTATCTGGATGGTTAAAGTGGGAAAAATGTTTTAATATCTTAGGATGAAGAAGGGGGTGTAGAGTATATTTGGATCCCTGACTTTGAATAATAAATACAAACAACATCCCTACATTATATTCCATGTGCTCTCTATTGTACTGTTTACTTGTTGGCTAATGCTTTTATCCTAAAACATCCACTTTAGTGTCCTCACCATGTGGCTGACGTGGGAAGCTGCAGAGGAGACAGCAGCTGGTTTGGTTACCACGGCGACCTGGCTGCTGCTTTTGTTAGGCTTCCCCTGCTGCTGACTGGAGGACATGACCACGTCATCATTCTCTGAGGACACGCCCACTCTGCTGACTTTACCTGAGCGGCGGGGGGAGGGGGGGGGGGGATCACAGTCATGCTGTCAGGTGAGTACGCTGATGTTCACACGCGCGCACACACATAAAACACTAAAGAGAACTGTGAGGTTTTACTTTGAAGTTCAGTTTGGTCAACTGAAATTTTGAACTGCCAACCAAAACAGGAAGTGCTCGGCGTCGATGATGTCATGTAAATATTTCAGTGGTACAAGTACATTTACTCAATAACTGTATGTAACTGTAACATTTGGAGGTACTTTATGCTTCAACTTCACTACATTTTAAAAACTTCACTAAAGCTAGTATTGTATTTTTTTTACTGCTTTACATTTATTTGACATTAGTTACTTGTTGCTTTACAGATTTAGATTACCAGTAAAAAAAAAATATAAATCAACTTATAAATTATTACTATGGATGTAAGCAGCTTATATAATAAAACTTGCTCCACCTAACCAGATGCAAAATGAGTTATAACATCTCATTCTGAAAGGGGACGTTCTGCATAATGAGTATTTTGCTGGAGAGTCGTACCTGCTGTGATGTACGCAGTGCTGGGTTCAGCCTCTGAGGAGGTGGAGGGCTTCGGGGACTCCGGGCTGGGCTTCTTCTCCTGGGCCAGCTGGATGGGAACGGCCATCTGGCTCAGGTCGATGGTGTGCTGCCTGGGTTTGGACTCTCCCTTCTCCTTCACTGCCCAGTGGGAAAAAACACATTTATCTTAATATACCAATTCAGACCAGTCATATATTCTCTCTTCTAATGGCTCATATTCACAAATTAATTCCAATTGTTTCTAATTGGCCGTTCTTTAATTTGTTGTTGAGGTGCTACTAAAAAAAACTTTGAGCCACTGGAAAGCAGATGTGTTGAGTTTTGCTGATGATGCTAATGTTAGCTTAAGTTTTCCATTCTTGCACAGCAGATATGAAGCTTATAATGATAACATAGCAGATTAAACACTTTTTAAAAAGCTATCAATGACAACTGTTGCTTTTATTAACTGTAGCTAACTAGCTAATTAAGCTAACGTTAATGTCATGAATTTATTAAAATGCTTTTAATGTTTCCCGCTGACTTTAAAATGAGAGTCCTGTAAAAGGAGTCTTTAATACGTTACATATAACATGATTAATGCAGTCTGTATGTATTAATCTGTCTAAAATTGTTCCCACATTCAAATATTCCATGGGAATTTTTCCCTGTACTCATCAACCCGGTTCTACAGGTTTGCAGCTGTCAGATTAAAAGGCATGTAGACAACGTGCTTTATGTTCTCTGGCTGGAATATTTCACCTGGCCTCGCATCGCTGCTCTTCTCAGTTTACGTCTGCAGCCTTTCCGTGACGTAAGGCTCACCTGTCGTCTGCTGCAGCTCCAGCAGGGCTTTGATGGTGGAAGTGGCCGACTGGGATTCCCCCGCAGTCACCTCCTGGTAGATAATAGTGGGGCTGGACTCCACCGATACTTCCTGCTCGGTCCAATCCTGCTCCCTGGTGGACAGCACATGCACTACAGGCTGAGGTTCTGGAGGAATGACGGGAACCATGTGGGACAATATTCAGTTTTTAAGGAGCTTCACAAACAGCATTGAGTTATTTTTCATATTAATGTAGGAAAAAACACAAAAGAGTTTAATCTCGTCTCTACGACATGAAGAAAAGGGAAGTGTACCCTGGGCGCTGCTATGGGAGGCCTCACCGGCTAAGCTGCCCGACTCGTCCTTTGTGGACCCGTCCTGGCCCGAGGTTTGACCCGGCCCGACGTCTGCGGAGCGGGTCACCTGCTGCAGCGTCTCAGTGACCAGCTGCCGGGTCTGTTCGCTCACCACCGCCGTCTGGAAGACCGGCTTTGGCTTGATGAGAACCTGGAAGAAAACAAACGGAGCATGCGGTGTTCTGTGACGGAGCATTTCTCAAACTTCATATTAAGATCATAATTATTAATAATAACTTTAAACCAAGTCACATAAGCTTTATTTACAAATGCTGCTGCTAAACTACTAACCAGGTCCTCCAAATCATCTCATGTGACACCGATCCTTCTCTCCACTGGCTTCCCATAAAATATAAAATCCATTTTAACGTTCTTGTGATCACCTGTAGAGCTCTACATGATCAGACACCTGCCTTCATCAGAGCCTCATGTCACCAGCAGGTCTTTAGGGTCCTCTGATCAGGGTCAGCTGGTTGTTCCATTTGAGGTTGTGGCTCAAAGATCCGTGGATGCCTTTTAAAAAGCAGCTTGAAACCCATTTATTTAGACTTGCCTTTATGTTATTTGTCCATCGTTTTATGTGTACTTCTATATTTATGCATTATTGCCTCTGTGAAGCACTCTGTGACGTCCCTGCTCTTGAAAGGTGCTATATAAATAAAGTTACTTGTATGTTCTGTAAGTAGGTCATAAAAGTAAACTGTTTTAATATCACAGTTACTGGGGGGGGGGGGGGGGGTTTCGTAAACGTGCAGTTTTCGTCACTGGAAAGTGTTTTATAACGGCACAACAAGTGATTATAAAATGTTTTCAGATTACTGAGGCAGGTCTAGTTGGTGGTTCACTGCACCGCCGATCATCACTGTGGGTGTTCAATACGGTTCATACTGTGTATATATCTGAGTCACTGAGCTCAGTTTCCCTTTGATAACTGAGAACAGAAACTGAATTCATGCTATATTTAGACGGGCTGATGAGTTTGATATTGAAACTATGACATGCTGTTTGTGAATGGACCTGAAGAACAATCTTGTTATATATATATATGTATTGCTGATTCTGACAAAAAGATATTTTTATTGATACTTTCCTTCATATTTTTTACTGGTTAAGGTACTACAGGAGCAAAAAGAAACTAGCAGGTGGAATTTACCCTCTCACAATATACTCTGACATCTATACATTCCCCCAAAAACATTTTAGAGGAATGTTGGGGAAGATTATGTCAATTGTGACTTGAGTTGGACGTTCCTTTTTAAATCACTAGACATACTTTCAAATCCCACATTAGGCCGTCTCGGTATTTGTCAGAACTATATGAATTTCTACAGAACCGCTCCCGTCTCGTTAAGCTTTTAAAAACAGACGTCTAAAAAAGTCCCCAGGAACTGAAAAGCACCTACAGATGTTGCTGTTTCAGTAGACAGTAGAACAGTGAGCACTGATTAGAGATTATAAAATGTGTTCAAGTCATCATCCCACTCTCACTTTTTACTGGGCACACAGAGAAGTTAAAGGAACACTTCATCCCAGAATAAAAAATACATATTTCTCCTCTTCCCTGTAGTTCTATTTATCATCTAGATAGTTTTGGTGTGAGTGTCTCAGTTCTGGAGATATCAGCTGTAGAGATGTCTGCCTTCTCTCCAATA
>JBBPCS010005731.1:0-10283 GCA_037974645.1 Hollardia meadi
TCTCTCTCTCTCTCTCTCTCTCTCTCTCTCTCTCTCTCTCTCTCTCTCTCTCTCTCTCTCTGTCTCTCTCTCTCTCTAGTTTCCTTGGGACTAACAGAAGTGGTTGCCCACCTCGGCCTTCAGTGGAAGCAGACCTGATCTATACAGACATTATCGGCCTTCACCAAATGCAGTCAGTACTACCGACAGGTTGGATCAAATACAGGTAAGTATCAGAATCCTGGTCCTGACATTATTTTAAAGTAAGAATGATAGTAAATGATGTCCATGGTAGGTCATTGAATATTCTCATGCTTAAAAATGCAACATTATTGAAAAAAGTGATGAATCCATAAAGGGTTAAATGTCATTCACTGCTGTTTACTGACAACCGTGTGACACCCTGTTTTTAGAAAATTGATTGGTGATTGGCACAACAGTGGTGACTTTTTTGATCATTATTATTAGATATCTAATTTTCCTAAATGCTGCCTAAATTCATTTCTGATATACAATAAGTTGTAAATGGCACGTGTACTGTATGTGATGGAACAAGAATCTGGTAAGATATGTCAAAAAAAGAAGTAATGCACAAATAATGCTTTGGTCTTTTTGTGTGCTGATTCCAGTGTAACCTACTTCTGAAAATACTTTGAGGTCAAGATATAATTCATGACAGTTCCACCGCCACAGACAAGTAAATATGAGTTCAGGAGAGCAATATATGCTGAAAAAGGTGAAAATGGTTTTCAGAGTTTGATGTGTAAAAATCTGGCCTGACCTCAACCCAACATCTGTGTCCAACATCAATAATGCTCTTATATTATTCCTGAATTGGAGGAAATGCCTGCAAACAGGTCCCAAATCTTGTGGAAAGCCTGAAACCTGAAGAGTGGAGCTATTTAAAGACTATAGTTTTGGAATGACATGTTGGACAATCACAGGGTGTAATGTTCAGGAATCCACATATTGTTTACCATCTTAGGGAGAGCACACTATTAAACACCTGTTGAGTTTTTATGGCATGTGAGTGTGCATTTCAAAAATATAGGTGCGATGTTTGTATTTTAAGAGTGTAACCTCTGTGTGTCAATCAGGTGTGTGATTCGTGTGTTGGACTCTTTTGGCACTGAGCCAGACTTCAATCATGCAGCCTGGGCCCAAAAGCACAACCTCCACAGCCCATATGGCAGCCTGAATCTGATCCCAATGCAGTTCTACACCATGTTCCGTACGTTTCTCTTTCTTCTTCTTTCCCATTAGCTAATCTTGACATGTTGCTTGATGTGACTTTCAAAGTTTAACACAAAATAATCTATAAAACGTTTGGCAAGGAAATCATAATTTTTTTTTTCCTTTTTTTATTGTGAGCAGCGCATACACCAGACAACACATTCCTGGGATTTGTGGTGCAGCCCCACCTGAGCACTGAAGAAAATGAGCAGCTCAAATCGATCAAAAGAAAAAACCAGGCACTTGTGTATGGCAAGCGTGCCGAGTTTTGGCAGGTAACAACTGTAATAGCCCCGCAAAACATTTATTTCTCTTGGACAATATTGATTTGAGAAAGTATTAAAGAAGTATACAGGTTCTAGTTAGAGGAGGGTGTAGACAAAAAAAACAAAAACTTATTTTGAAAAATTATGAAGTCACTTTTTTACTTTTTGGGAATAGAGTTTTGATTGTCCTTGTTTTCCTTTTGTTTTACCTTCTGGGCATTTAGCAGCCAGTTGGTCATCCCATTTTCATTCAGACATCCCCATTAAATACACACTTGGCAAGGGGGAGGGGTAACTTGTGCCATGCCCATTAATTTTCCAACAAGTCACCCTTTGTTTCCTCTGCTGTTACCCTGCAGGGTAAAAAGGGTTATCTGGACGTTATCCACAAGTACTTGGAACTCCATGGGACGGTTGATAACAGTGCTTCGATTCCAAGCTATGTGACAAACCACGGCATTGTCAGAGGCACTGAGGTACACACCCTGTTGAGACAGAGCAAGGTGAGTGTGTGAAGGATCAATTGGGTCATCAGGTCGCTAAACTCAACTCTGTGTTTTGATGGCTTTACTTCCCCATTTTAAATCCAATATGTGTAAAAACAATATTAGTTTGGCAAAACAAACCATTTTTTCTACATTCTAACATTTATTTTTTCTTTCAAGGAACTGTCTTTCAAGGACAGTTCCCCAAAATCAATATATATATTTTTCCTCTTACCTGTAGAAATCTGCCTTCCCAAGAAGGGCAATATGCAGTTTGCAGTCCATATATATACAACTCCATACATAAGATTATGAGAATGAAAATTATGAGGTGGCTTCACACATGACAAATACAAGTTGTAAAGACAAGTTGAGTTAACTTTGTAGTTACCTCAACTTGTCTTTTTAAATTCAGTGAACTTAAGGTTTTAAGGCAGCCTGGACACCAACTTTTTAAAGTTAAAAAAACTAGTTCTTTTTTACAGTGTGGTGACAAATGGTGATTCAAATTCATACATGTTAAATAAAACATCCAAAGAGACTCAGTTGGTATTTGCGAGGGTAGTGCTGCCTAAAAAGTACTGCCAACATCAATCACAGACATCGATCATATGGAAATCATGTTGACAAGCCAAATAATGACGCATGAAGGTGATAAAACCATATTAAGCCATCACATCACCAACTGACTGCAAGAGCCAATCCTTCATGTACTGTCCTGGTGTTGGCTGACACCATGTGGTGAAAGTAAAGAAGTGCATGTGCGCGCCACATACAGCTTCATGTGGGAGTATAGTGTCAGGAAATTCTAAACAGTATTTTTTATCCATGCTCTGTTGTAGGTTTTTGTGGGGTTGTCCTTCCCATATGAAGGCCCCGCCCCATTGGAGGCCTTAGCCAATGGTTGTGCTTTCCTGAACCCCAGGTTACACCCTCCGCAGAGTAGCCTGAACTCACAGTTCTTCAAGGAGAAGCCGAACATCAGAGAGGTCAGAGGCCATATTTAAAACTGAGGCACTTACAATGATGTGATGAACAAATATTTTTTACATGCGTAGAGCCTCTCACACTGTACAGAAATCTTTTTCAACCTCAATCAAATGAACAACAAGAAATTAAATTCAAATTGTTTTGTAGGTGACATCCCAGCACCCTTACGCTGAGGCCATTGGAGAGCCCTATGTATGGATGGTAGATATGCACAACTCCACAGATGTGGAGAGAGCTCTCAATGCTATCCTCAATCAGACTGTAAGTACTTTCTAAAGTGTCTATAGTGTCAAATCTAATTATTTCCTCAAAGAGCTATAATATGTCTATAGCTGCATTTTTTGTGTATACATTTCAGATTGAGCCCTACATTCCCTATGAGTTTACCTGTGAAGGGATGCTCCAGAGGGTCAACATCCTGATCGAAAAACAGGTTGGAGGAATGTTCGTTGAGGGGCGAGAGAGAAAGGATTAGATTTGTAATCAGGAAAAAAAAAGACTTTTCTCATTTGTTTCCCATTTGTGTCTCAGGACTTCTGCTCCAGCACGGGGAGCTGGCCCCCACTGAGCGCGCTCCAGGTTGTGAAGGCAGAGGTGGACACTTCCTGTAACCAGGCTTGCCAGAAGGAGGGGCTGATCTGTGAACCTGCATTCTTCCCACATCTCAACAGCACCAAAAATCTTGCCAAGTAGGTCCACATGTTGCTTTGAATTCAGTTCCATGAATCAGAATTTACTTTCTTGTTTTTCTGTGTGTATGATGGTGGGTATTACCTTTAAAAATGCATATACAGTAAGCAACATCATGCATGTAGTTCTGACCGAATGTGCTGAATGTTATAGTTATAGAAAAATATTCTAGCCAACAACTACAAATTAAAAACACAAATCAGATTCAGTTCTTATTGTGTGCAGTATTTCTTAGGCTCATAAAAAGTTGGCACCTTCTGAAGCCAGACAGCACGAATTTGGCGGTTTTTCAAATTAAAATGCTCTGGAGTCATTTGGAGTCTTGGAGTCTGTAATATGGAGTGCATTCACATCCACTTCCACCTCTGACTATATAGTTCACATCCTCCATCACCATTTCAAACTACATGCTTTATGATATGATACACAGCTGCTGATGATTTCTTCTTCTTCTTTTTCCAGCTACGGTGTAGATTGTCAAACATCAGAGCTGTCTGATGGTCACCTGGTGCTACCAGCCTACAGCAACAGTACTAAACACTGTCTGTTCCAGTCTCATCCGCTGCTCTTCAGCTGTGCTCGATCACACCCGTCCTGGATTCGCATCTGCCCCTGTAGAGACTACATTAAGGACCAGATAGCCTTATGCAAGGCTTGTATCTAGAAAACAAAAACCTATGTACTTTGTCTGCACATAAAGGTCATTATAAAGGTGATTTTAAAAAAAACACACAAAGGTGTCCACACATCACATTCTGGACGCCACTGTTTCATATGGACAGGCCAGTTGGACTACAGTTTCGGATTGCTTTCAAAGGTATTTGACTGAAGATCTGCAGTAACAAATGCAGTTTTTAACACTTGTCATTGTTGGTGTCTTTCTGGCGTTGAGTATTTCTTTGCATCCATTTGACAACTCGCCACAAACCACTGTTGCATTAAATGAAAAATATATTTTTGACATATGTTGTCATATGTGCATTGATTTACTTTGCCTTGCTCAATGTGAAATGGGTTTCTGATTGAGCTGGGAAGACTAAATGAACAAGTTCAACTGTACTTGTCAACAGGCCCGTCCACAGAAATGGTTGGGCCCCTGAAAAGGTCCAGTGAATGGGCCCTCACCAAACCTGCTTTATTCATATTAAGACAGGAGAGTGCTCTCCTCTACATAAACACATGCCGAACGTCTTCACTATTATTTTTCACTATGAAAGGTGAGGCTACGTTTTAAGCAACAATAAATCAAATGTTTGTTTTTTTTCAAAAGATAATGGTGAGCATTTCGATTCAAAATAAAATTTGGATATCATTAGGATGAAAATCATTATTGTTGGCAAAAGGTTCTGCAGGGTCAGCTTCTGCTCAGCTTGACTCCACATAGGCCTAAACATTTTTGCATCTTCCACACTGTAGCTGATTATGGAGGTATGAAGAAGTGTACATGAACACAATCTATAGTTCAGATGTAGGCGTAGTGTATTTACTTGCTGATGAGAGAGATTGGTACCACTCTCATATCTGTATCGTGGTAAATATGAGGCAGCTGCCAGGAACCAGTTAGCTTAGCTTGACACAACTGGAAATGGGTAGGTAGCTTGGCAGGTTATGTCAAAAGGTAATAAAATCTGACTACCAGCACCTCTAAAGCTCACTAATTGTTATGTCACATTGTTACATCATGTTATATCCCATTCTGTTTGTTCAATCCAAATTAAAAACAAAGTGTAATAGTGTACCATTTTGTGGTGTTATGGGGATTTATGCTCCTGTTTATTTCCAAGAAAACTGAAAGTTTCCTCAGATTATTTCTTACCCAAGCACAGTATCCTCCTGGATATCTCAACATGAGGTTGCCATGCAATCAGTGGAGACTCCATGTCGTTACCCTGGTGCATAATCTCCCATAAAGCCACAGTGTGTTATTATTGAACTTTAGAGGTTCTGGTTAATGGATGTTGCTCCCTTTGGAGAGAACCAAGCCAACTGTTTCCTCTTATTTCCTGTCTTTATGTGAAGCTAAATAAACCAGCCGCATTCTCATCTAGAAAACGCATTTCTTAAAATACCAAGCTGTTGCTTCAAGTAGAGAGGCACCAAAGTTGTGTGCAAATAAGTCATAACAACATTTATTTAATTCTTCTGTGTATTTTTCTTCTTTTTTTTTACCTCCTCATGTATCTTTATTCAGTAGAATCTACTTATTATATTCCTTTTAGACACAGCAAGTGATGGTTCTGGTGAACAGATATTATATGATTGGACAAATGTGATACCTTACTGATTCTCTTTGGATATAAGACATGGAGCTAGTATGAATGGGATTTGGTGCTTCTTCACATAGTACTGAATTCTACATGACACACAGATATGAGTGTCCACATTGTCCAACCTTAGTGGTTGGAAAGCCTTCCCTGACAGTTGCGTCGTTGACAACAAGGAAAAAAGACCATGTCACCACATCGCTGATGAGCAGGATAAAACTTTAATAATCAATAAAACTGTTTGCTCTTTGACAAAGAGATACCTCATAGGTCTTTTACATAAATAAATGGTGTTTACATCATCTGTAATACCACTGATGTCATTACTGTACAAACAGACATATAACAATTATGTAACATAGTTGGATTCATTGGAAATTCACTTCCATCTTTTCATGTTTTTTTTTGTTTTGCATGTGTGTCTGTGTGTGTGGCTGCATTGCATACAGTATTTAACCACTGAAGCTACAAGCCCATGCAAAGCCAAAAGCTACTGAGAAGTGGTCAGTATTGCTGTTCTAATTGTGTGAAATTAAGTTAAATGAATGGTTTGATGCCTCGTCTGCGTTGATAATAAGTCAGTTATTCAGTACAAGTACAATTGAGTGATGCGCACGAGTGGAGAGATGTTTCCCTTGATTATGCACAGTTCAGCAAGCTGCAGAAAAATGTCTTTCTGAAATGAAACAATGACATGTCTTTGAATATTAGACCACCTGTCAAGAAAATATAGAGGTTTAGTGTTTTTTGCAAACAAGTAATACACGTTCAGAGTTTATTTTGTCACAAACCTTCACCGGTCTTTTAATGACATGGAGTGTGACGGTTCGAACGGGGCAGTGGAAAAATCACATTATATGAATGAATGAAATGCAACTACAATTCTGGTGTTCATAAAATTACAATTTCTATTGAACAAATTTGTTTTTGGTATCTAGCTGTTGCCCCTACCCAGTGATTTCAAGTGAGCACAACAGCTTCAAAGATCATTCATTACTAAGGAGTGTAAGGGAGGGCCGCAATCACAGCACTCGGCCTCATTTCTGTCGGATGAATATGCGCAAGAGAGGTGGCATGGAAATGAAACAAAGTGCAACGAAGAGAGGTAGAAAGGATTTTGTTGCCAAGGTCAAAATAATCTTATCCAAACAGAACATAGTTAACCATATAAGCAATAGTGCTTGTAAATCATACCCCTACTGAGAGTTATCATGAGTTTGTTCTGTGCCTTATGTGGTGGCTGACAGCGCGTAAACACTGTGCTTTTCTATTAAAGGTCACTGTAGATTGTCTTCTATGCATCAGAGAAGGTTACAAATTGGTGTGCTGTTGGCGAGTCCAAGACGTGTGAGCTGATTGACGCCTTCGGTTTACAGCTAATCCTCATTCTTCACGCAACAGAACTAAAGATAACACCTGTCGTTTTGCACCCTGTCCAGTGTGTCGACTCAGAGTTGATAATTACAGTGTAATTAGAGTGGATGTAGACCCTCTCTGAATCGCTGTCCAAGGCTCTGAAACTGTCTTCAGCCTGGGATAAATTTAGACTCCCTCCCATGGCTCCAGTGCACTGAATATTAATTACAATGCTTGTCATGTAGCCACCTACCACAAGGGGGCTCACAAGCATCATTTACCAAGAGAGCACGCTACAGTTTTCATCAGTGGTTTTCTTGTAACATGTATCCTCACAGCCCAGTCCGATGAACTCAATTACCCCGTCGTCATCAACACCACCATTTATGTTTCATTTGAATTATGTTCAAACTGGATGTTATTTAACTATAAATCACATAAAACTGTATATAATGATGGATGTCACAATATCTTCATGCAATTGAACTGTCAATGTTTACATCAGTTTAGTTAAGCTTGAATTTGTACTACAAACACTTGGAGTGGAAAAGCTGGGTGGCCCTTCATTACTTTTAGTGCTCTATTTCAACACTCTTATAGCTGACGTAACATGTATTTCTTAATCAAACCATCAGCACTAAAGACATTTGGCTCATTCAATATCTGTGCACAACATCTATTCATCATTTCTACTGATAATTTTAATGCATTTGAATAAAATTAATCTATGAATTGAACTCAGTTTTATGAATCTAATCGCTCATTTTGAGGTGCTTTTCTTCCTCCAACTGTCCTCCAAGAGAATCACTGTGGGCCTATATCCCTTTCAATTTCATTACATACACATGGTGTTCAAGTCTTCAAATAACATTCTGTATGATCTTGTGTCTGAGCTCATGACACCCACGAAGTTAAGTAGAATAATACTGATTTGTGCCAGCCAGTAAATTGCAGCTGTGTAAAATAAGGCTTTGCTTGGCAATCAGTTCTTCATTTGACAGCTTGTAATAAGATAAAGGAGCCTTGGACATGTGTCAGATCACATCGACATCCAGTCGGAGGTTTTTCACATACAGCGCAAATACTTACAGTGAGACTCATTTCATTTCACCAGTAATCCACAGTAATATGTAAAACATTTACAATATAAGCATTATAGTTTAAACATTTCTAACTATATGTAACATTGAACATCCTGTATTTTAACTATATGAAATCTACTCCAAAAAGCCTGTAATATAATTGGCCATAAAGTACTATGACTATACAGGTATTTGTGACTTGTTGTTACTGATGCACCCAAACAGTGTAGTAAACATATTTACAGATGGTGTGGTTTGTATTTACATTCTATTCATCGGACATAATAATGAATGATAATGATGGAAAAATGCAGAACAAATGGGTGATGAGCGGGTAAGCGGAAACTGGAGAAAACGCCGCCTCTGCAAATGATATGCAAAGAAAATGACATTCTCACTTGGTCTCAGTCATTGTGCTTTGTTTCATCACAGGCTTATTCCACACGAACTTTGCAGTCAAAAATATGAATAACTTAATATGACGAAAAGTAATAAATACTTCAACTGTAATCAGTGCAATAGTCCATAGAAACAATGATAAATAACATAAAATGGTAAAAGAAATGTTCCCACAGAGTTTAGTGCTTTTAACATTAATGATCTGAAGTCTGAGAAGGTTTTACAACAAAAACACAAGATGAATATTGATGTTTTTTGCCCCCATCTTCCCCTGCTGATTCTCTTAGCTTGATACTGAATGGATTTCAGTAAATAACTGTCTAAGGTATGTGTTTGTAAACAAATCAAAAGACATGTGCCCTATATGACAATCAAACATCTGTAAAGTCAGACACAGCAGGAAAAAAGGGGCTAAATACACGCAAATAGTTTGTTAGTTTTCAATTACCAAATGTGTTGAAACGCTAAACTGTTAGCAACAAAAACCAGTGCATGAAGGAAAGTTTGCTCATTTGTGCTTGGATACATTACATACAGCACAGTATGTACAGTAATATTAACCTTATCAAATGGCTTGTGCACTTAGGTTTATTGCCATCGTATGGCACATGTTTGTCCTCAGTGTCTGCTGTCCTCTTTACTGCTGTTTGCTTTGAGTTGTCGAGTCGCTATATTCAACTCGCTGTGTTGCTTTTCACCTTTTGGAGAAAGCAGCGATTGTTGACTCGACTGCATGTGTGCTTTCTTTGTGAGTCCATTTTTCTCTGCTTCCCACTTCCTGTCTTTTTCTCTTAGCAGCGGATTAGGATGTACAGTGACTGGTTTGAAGGGAGGAGGCTGGTGAGGCCTTAGTGGTTTTAATCACGATGAAATAGGGAGACAAAAACAGCCTTTAACAGCTTGTTTTTATATGTTTTCTCCAGTAAATTGAAAGGGAAAACAAATAGTGTTTTTGAGTAGGTCTGAAATGTTTTTTTATTTTTTATTTATATCATTTGATACATTTTGACACACATTCTGCCCACCATGACAATAGCTGAACCCACAAGGACAAATTAATACAGTAGTCTCTTGCAGGGTGAAAACTGTGATGATGTGAATGGTGTCATCTAAGCACACCTACTTAATGTCCAGGTTGAACAAATCAAACGCTCCTGGGGGTAGACAGGAGTCTTAGTTTTGGGGCTTTGTCCTTATTCTAAAACTGGTGGTTTCATGGAATTATTTTCTTTCCAGGTGGTGGTCTTCAATCGTCTCCTTTCCCCTCAAAGTCTCTTAGACGTCTGTGTTTGCTTATGTCTGACTGTATCAATGCATCATATACAGTATATACAGCATGTGTGTATATATATATATTCATGTGTGTGCGAACATGGGCGTGTAAATGTGCTGCACATGTGCAGGTGAAATGTGTATTGAGGTGTGTATGAAAGACAGAGAGAAGAGGACAGACGGCAGGAGGCAGCCAGGTGTGTGTGTGTGTGTGTGTGTGTGTGTGTGTGTGTGTGTGTGTGTGTGTGTGTGTGTGTGTGTGTGTGT
>JBBPCS010005732.1:0-10282 GCA_037974645.1 Hollardia meadi
GTGTGTGTGTGTGTGTGTGTGTGTGTGTGTGTGTGTGTGTGTGTGTGTGTGTGTGTGCGTGTGCGTGCGTGCGTGCGCAAAAGTTGACTTAGCAGCATCAGTTTGACTGCACTTGTTTACAAATTCAGTTTTATTTTGAAAAGCATTGCTCCTCCTTGAAAATCCCTTTATTCTGATAGATTGCACTGTCAGGAAGACGCAGCACATAGCACTTGAAGACTCAGCAGTGGTGCATCAACAAGCTTGTGATTGATCATCATTCAGCCATCTTAGATACTATTCAACAGAGATTTTGCTGAGCAACGTCAGAAAAGGCACAGTGACACAGCTGCCAACAACCTCCGTGACCCCAGTAGTTACTGTATTCGTAATGTCTACCATGGCATCCTGTCTCCATGGCAACAGAGCAGTTTCAGTAGATGCAAAAAAAATGCATTGGGTTCATTTTTAATAAGCATTACTTCTCTCTGCTGATGCTCAGGAGGATGCTCATCAGTGAGTACAGTGTGTTGAGTCAGGCCAGGTCATGCCTAAGGAGAGACATGAGTTTAAAAATTTAGTGTGGGGCTTATACGGAAAGGAAAGAGAGGGAAGAGTGTAGAGTGGAATATCTGGAAGATGATGAAGAGCAAGTAAGATTAGAGGAGACTTTGAAAGTAATGGCCATCAAAAGATTGGTATCTCCTGTTGGTGAATATTAATAAAACGCCTGCATTGTCTGTGTGTGCGTGTGTCTGCTCTACTGTACTCCATCTAGTGAGGGGCGCCCTCTCCTGGCCTGTTTCCCAGCTCTCACAAATCCATCTCCTCCTCCTCAGAAACACTTCCTCGTCTGCTTCCAGCTTCTGCTTTCGCAGATTAGAATTCTTGTGAGTAGAAACTTTAGGGATGAGGTTTATCGTAATCATACACGCTCTCTGTTATCAGTACGTCCCTCTGGTCCTAATGTACTCCATAAGAGGAGTCTCTTTGTACTGATAAGCACTCAGCATTTCTATGCCACAAATGCACTGACTATTTCTATTTATAGACACTAATTAACGTGTGAATATTTCACCATTCTGTTGCAATTTTTCATGTCCATGCTGAATTTCTGGCATCCTATTAACATATTTTCCTATTCCCTGATCTCCCGCTTTAGCATTTTGAAAAAATTAAACTAGTAATTTCCACTCATGTAACCTAATATCTGATATTTTGAAGATTCATATGACACTGAGTACATGTTCACATCCACTGAATGAGCAGCACTTTTATGCAGATTTTAAAGTATGCCACAATTACAGTGTATCATGAAAGCAAAGGTGCAGTAAAGAGAGCTGACTGGTGCATTCTCGAAAGCCATTGTCCTTCATCCCTTGCAGTATTTGGACACTTCTGTTTTGCATTCATGGCCTTGTATCCTGATCGATTTAGTCTCCCCTACGTCTTACAACCCACCTCTACACACACATGCATGCACAAACAAGTACACACAAACATTACCCTTTGCTTTCATTTACAATTCCCCCTGGGTGCAGGTAAGTGTACCTACTGTTATTGTTTGTTTTGCATTTTAAAATATTCGTGTTTTTTTTGTAATTTTGTGTGTGAAAAAGTTCTAGTAGCCTATTTTTCATTATGGTATTTGATGCATGTGACTGTGCTGTACAGTAAGAAAGAACGAGACACACACATGGTGCATTGCTGCAGTTCTTTTCATGTGATTTATTTGGTCTTTGGTCTAGCATAGTTCAGAGTTTATGTAAATGCAAACTAAATTATTGCAATTAATATCCTGGTTAAAAGTGCCTTTAAATGGAAAAAGACAACAGCGTTAACATTAATATTGCATGACCATCCAAAATTTTACAATCAATGCTGTTTATTTTTCACCCACATCAAAAAAAATAAATAACGAGAGTTCAAGAGTGAGATTAATTTAAAAAAAACGATTCATGATTTTGTCGATATAGGAAAATCTATAGCTAGGAGTCCGAATATGAGAGTCTTGGACATTATGTCATAGTGACATTTGGATATCATAAAGGTCAATAATAAGTAATTCAGTTTCTGAATATATTTCATAAATGTCAACAAACTCAACCAATTGCCTCATTTAACAATACAGTCAAAGTTTTCCGTCTTTAGAATGTAGCTTGTTAGCTTGAATGTTAGCACAGTAGTTGTTGGTTTAGACTCGCCAAAATATTATCTTTAATTAGTTAACTCACTACTCCTGGTGTGTGTTTTGTGTCAGCTTAAAGTGGTAGGGTTTGTCTGAGGACATGTTGCCATAGAAACAAGTTGGCCAGGAAGACTCGGGGGCTAGGGGGGAGACGTTAGTTAGAAAGCAAGAGAGATTCTAAGAGATGAAAATCATAACACAAGACTGGGGAACTGTCCTCTTAAGAACCTCATAACATTTGGTGTTAGGGAACTTTTTTAACTTAACCCTAAGAGCACCCCTAAAACCGCCTGTGTCCACTGTCTGAACAGTTTCTCTTGTGGCATCCACATCCAGAGGCACTCCTCTTTTCACCTTACTCGTCCTGCTGTGAATCTCACTGACACGGGAGTGAATCAACAGCTGCTCTATTAACTTCAGCAATTAACGGGCGAGCTGTCGCTGTCCTCTGAGTGTGTCCAGCCTGCTTTTGTGAATGCATACGCACTCACGTTATACATAGACGCATATTTGAACACACACTATTCACTCAGTCAGTCTGTGCACACATGTACAATGTGTCCTCCAGCACACTTATATCAATCTGTAGCAAAGCAAGATAACCATGGAAAGCCTTTCTCCTTCTGATAGCTTTCAGAGGCTTTGATGCGAGCCCCAAATGCTCTTCATACACTCGGAGAGAAAGGGAGAGACTGTATTAAAAAGATACAAAACATAAATAAGATTTATGGACTGCATGAGGAAAGGATGAATGAATCTGCATGATGATGGTGAAAAACAATAATAATAATCATAAACTTTATTTGTATAGCACCTTTCATACATGCAGCTCAAAGTGCTTTGCAACAAAAAGATTACATAAAAAGACATAAAATGGACATAAAAACAGGGATAGAAAATCAGTGTATGCTTGATGATAATAAAGATGGGTAAAAACAGGGACAGGATGTCAAAAATAGCCTAAAATTAAATGAAGAGTAAAAACCTAAAGAATAGCAACAAATAAGCTAAAGTAAGGAACAGAAATTGACTACAGAGAAACATAGATGGGAAATTAAACAACTGAGGAATAAAATTTAAAAAAGGTTACAATTAGCATACAAAGAATGCATAAAATCAATTAAAAAAACATCATTTTAAAAGAAGAGCAGCAGTGCAGAAGTGTGAGGCGCAAGCCTGTATCCAGAAAGTCCTAGCTAGTTAAATGCTAAAATAACATTAATATTTAACATTTTAGCTTTCTTTTAAAAATATTTTGCAAGCTGGCCTTCCTGATAGCTATAGGCAGTGTGTTCCATAGCCTTGGCCCATAATTGTCAAAATCTGCATCCCCGATTTTCTTTTGGCTTCTGCCAGGAACATTCAATAAACCAGCAGCTGATTATCGCAGTGTTCTTGAAGGCGAATGTGGATGGATGTTATAGCAATGTGGCTGGGTCCTAGACCATGAAGGGCTTTGTATATATGGAAAAACAAGACAGAAGGATGAGAGAATGATTGAGAGCTGACTGTGTCAGGTGAGGGAAAAGAGTGGATATGTGTGCCTGTGTGCCGGAGGCCCTTATGAGCTCTCCTCATTTCTGCAGAACTCCCGACTCCTGTAGTTGATCATGAGTCCTGCACTATCTCTCCTCCTCAGCCTTCCCTACTCTTTACTGTTAGTCAGTACCCTCGACACTCGACAACCCCATCAGCTGCTCTCGCCTCCTCTGCACTCCCAAGACGTAGCCACTGGACTGTTACAAGAGTGGGTAGCTCTGAAAGATAGCCTCTTCCTCCAGGCCTCTGTCTCTGTGCAGCCAGACTGCTGCGGAAACAAATTGATTGTAAACAAATATGACACAGAAGCATAATGGATTCGAGGGAAAGTCAGCGATACTTTTTGATCTCTGAAATAGGACACAGTGGTCGAGGTGCAGCTTAACTGAATATTCATGACACAGTGCTTGTAGACATTTTGAGAACACTGAATTTAAGTTGAAATAAGCAGTGGTTGATGAGTATGTTTCTGTGTCAGGGTGCAAGTCATTGTTTGGCGATAGTGAAGCATGTGTGATGCTCTGATGATCTCCGGTGTAGAACTATGTTAAATATTAAGCCGTGTGCTGCTGGTCAAGGCAACATACTAGTGAGCTTAACATGCTGTTAGCTTGGCGTTGTTAGCTAGAGTGTTGCTAGCTGACAGTGTTAGTGGCTGATGTTATACGGTGTGTATGAAGTAACTGTTATTGTTGCTTTCAAATGTGAGCTAGCTGAGGAATTGGTATATTTTGGTGGGCGTGGTCGCATATGCTGCCAGTGATGGCAACAAGTTAGAAAGCTGAAACATGTTGGTAGCTGGTGATGTTATAGGCATAATTAGACTGTATACAGCTTGCATAGGAGGGTTTTGTTGACTGTGTGGGTGCAGGTAAAGAGTTTGTTTTTTTTCTGCGACATTAAAAAACTAGCCTTTTCTACGTTGTGGGCCAACCTCAGCAAAACAAAATTGAAGGTGTCCACCTGATGACCCTGTTGGCCTGCCTATTTGTAAGACAAGTGAAACTAGATAGACAATGATTGTGGCTTGATTCTATTAAGAGAAAATGTCCCATCGAGCCAGTTGGGCCAGCCATTGTACTTTAACCTTAGTAGATATAATGTAGGTATAAGACCTGATTAAGCAGCCAGGTATCTGCTCTTTGCTTGGGTGACTCATTTCATCATGTATATTGATAACTATGAATCTTGACATAGTATCATCCTGTATTCTAGGTGTGTGTGTGAGCATGTGCTTCATCTCTCTGTATAGAGACTGCCATTGAACTACACAGTGTCTGACTGGAGGACAGCTGGTGTCTGTGGACTGTGTGTCTCAGCTTGTCCCTGACATAATGAGCGAACTGGGAGTAAGCCTTGATTGAACGCTGAGTCACTCCATTGTGGGCTGCTCATTAATGGATGAATGACGGTGGCAGGAAATGAAAGAAATGTGAGGTGGTCCCGTTTTTTTGTTGCCGTGCTGACAAACCTTCAAATTCTCTTTAATTATTTCTGTTTTCCTGCTCCCTCCCCCTACTCATGCTTCATCAGTACACTCATACACTCACTTTACTCATCAGGCAGACAATCTGTCTATATGTCTCTACTCGGCGTAGATGGTCTATTTCGCTTGTGATGAATAGTAAGAATTTTGGCACCTGATTTTGATTTTGTTTTAGTCTTTTAGCTTGAGAGGAGGAGGTAGAACAGCAGATAACAGTGATATTTCTTTAGCAAACATCTAGAGGGATATTTAGATGGTTGTCTGTTGATATTTATCCTGGAACATTACTTTGATAGCAATGAAAGATAGCTGACATTAACGTTACATCAACATCCACAGCATAAACGTTGGCATGCTGGCTTCATTTTTTCACAGTACGGGAGTGAAAGAGAGAGTCAGAGGTGTAATTTTTCTTTTCTCCTGGAGGAAATTGAGGGAAAGTTGCTGCCGACTACCTGCATGTTGATACCAGTTGCAGTTGAAATAGCTAGATAAAATTGGGGTTGCAAGGTGAGAGAAGGATGACTGTAACAGCTCAACTGAAATCTGTCGAGTGGTTGATCAGCTAGATTGCCCAAACAAAGTTGGACAGAATTTGTGCTTGTATTTGCTCTTAGGTGATAGCGAGAAATATCAAGCTATCTGCTATCCTCTAATGGTCTCAAGTGTCCTTCACAGGACTTTGTTTCACAGTCTGTGTATAGTGCCATCCAAAACGATTGTACATGTCTGAAGTTGTTTCAGTCAAAATGAAAAACTTGGAGTCTTTGCTGTGAGTCTTGGGCTTTTATGGCATCTGCTTCCTTCACACATACTGACATGGGATTGCTGGGTGCATTTGCTCAGTCTCTGTATATGCATGCATAGTATCAAATCAGATGAGATCATATATATTTGCATACTTTGTCAACTGTGGTTGCTAATGCAAAAAGCTGCCTAATTTAGCCTTGTGGCAAATTTTACATCCTAAACCAAAACTTCACTTTTCCTCCTTCCCACTCCTCCCTCTCCTCCTTCTAGTTCCCCCGTAACCCGCCTTGTTGTTGTACCCAATGTTCTCAACATGTTTTTCCCACTGCAGCAATTACACTAAAATGACACCATTCATTTCAGCCCTCATTATTGGCACAGCGGCCATGCTGAATAGATGGCACCCATTTGGCAGCCTGGAGCTCTCTGACACCTGACAAGGAGAGTCAAACTGAGCTCCAACTGTGTGTCTGAACATGCTGTAGGCAAACAGTTGTATGTCTTCCTCTCTTTAATCCACACTACTTTTTATTTGTCTTGTCTCCACAAATTTATCATTGTGTGCCCCTCTTTGCTGACACAAGCACGCACACACATTCAGTCCACTGCCATCGTTGTATAAAAATAAAAATAAAAATGAAAAACCAATCTTAAAACAAACATTTATCTTAATGTTTGCACTGTCAGATGTTCAGAGTGAGGGAGGCACTCAGAGACTCACGCTATCACTTTATACTGAAAGAAACATTTTCTCTACCCGTCACCCAGCATTATTGTCTTTTTAGTATTTACCGAAGGTCAAATTTTGTTTTGTTTTTTGTGGTATTGCTGTGATAGATAACAGTGGCCATGTCTGGTAACAAAATCAGTTTGTTTTCAGAGGAAGTGACATTATCTCTGGAGGGGCTGTAGCCAGCGGCTAGCGACTGGTTGTCTGGAGAAGCTGTAATTTTATTAGGCAGGATCACAGCCACAACAAACACAACACAGGAATACCCTCAACCTGCTTTGTTATGACTGATTCTCTGTTGTCTAATGAAGAACAAAGATGGGAAAAATTTAGGGCCACACACAAGTGATGCCCAATATTTTCTTGATTAATTGATAGGTTGTTTTACCTAGGGGGTACTGATGTTGCCAGGGGGAGAGAATTCCACATATTGAGTCAGCTATAAAAAAGGAAATAAAGTACTATTGCAATCAAGAGTATGTGAAAAATAGTTAGCAACCGAACAGTTGAGATGAAATAAAAGTAATGGGTAAACTGTAGAAATAGTGTAGACCACTTCAAATAACGGATAAATAGTTGGAGCATCCAGCTTTTGCCACTCCATGTGGTTGTAGTATGAATGCAAACTTGATCAAATCAAACACTGACATCCACTATTATATCCACATTTATATGATAAATAGTTAATAACAACCAGTTTGAAATTAATTAAAATCAACACTTTTGGAACATTATTGGTGGTGTTTATGAAGGGGTACTTGAGTTCATATACATTTTTCACAGCAGCCATTTTGGCAAGAAATTGTATGTAAACACAGGTTTTACCAATGGCACTAATTCATTTTTCCATTTAGGTCACATACAGTCAATGTGGGACTTCTGGTTATGGTGCGCCGCTGACAAGTCGCAGTAAACTTGCCTTTGAACTAACTCATTATGCTTTGCGCTTATACTTCTATATGATAGAAAACAACAACACGGCTCTGTTATATGAACAAGACGTCCACTCCTTTATTTTCACCAGCGAGAGCAACCCACCGCAAGTCTTTCACCTCTCACTTCTGTTCTCCCCTTCAAACTAAAAGCCCCAGATCTACACTGTAACTGCAACGAAGGCAACTCAAAAATAGCTTACCTCCCCTCCTCCAAAAAGAAATGTCCTCGTTTCTAAACAGTAACAGCACAAATGCCATTAAAAACATTGTAAACACCTGCAGTAACATGCCAATATAACACAAACATTTTGAAAGAAAACAACATTATGCATGTTCCCCTCACATAACTGCACTGTCCCAACAAAGTATGCCACACTAATTCCGTACACCAGATATAGCTGATACACCATAGCATCCAGACATAGCATGAATACATTGAAACAATGTGCTATTACAGTGAGAAAACAATAAACAGCATTGTCACAAACTCCCCTCTCCCCACTTTATAAACATGCAACCATACAACCATGAATAAATCAGTTAATCATAAGTGACAAAGTCCTTGAAACACACAGGCCGAGTCACTGTCTGTTGTGGTTCACCGAGGTCCGTAACATGAACAGTCCCTGAGCCACCAGTGACCAGTGGCACCTCATCCATCAAGTCCCCATCTGGCGACCCCTCAACCTGCAGCGAGGGAGCATGAGGAGGGGAAACTGGGAGGCCACTTGAAGAACCAGCAGGCAGGGGCAGTGTGTACGGTTTCAACCTATCGTAATGGACTACCTGCTCCTGTCCGTTAGAGTCCAAAGGACAGCCAATACAATAGGTGAGTCCAAGCTCCCCCTGAGAGTCCAACACAGCCAGGACCCTGTAGGGCCCCATCCAGTGAGGAGCAAGTTTCCTACGGTCCTCCGTAGGATTATGCAGCCATACCAGATCCCCTACTGCATATGGCCGGTGACAGACCGCTCCATCATAGTACAGCTTTTGTGTCTCATGGGCTTCGGCGCCACCCTGCCTGGCACCACCAAAAGCAGTCTCCAGCTTCCCCGCCAGAGAGGTCACAAAGTCAGCATGAGAAAAAGGTAAGTCCGAGAGATGGCACCAACACATCCACCGGGACACGTGTTTCCCGTCCATGAGTTAAGTAGTAAGGAGTGTAGTTCGTGCAGGCACGAACAGATGTGTTATAGGCGAAAGCCACATGTTTCAGATAATCATCCCATTCACCTCCACAGGCAAGCAACGATTTGGCCAACTGGTCAATGAGAGTCTGATTAAAGCGCTCGACCATGCCATCTGATTTGGGATTATACGGGGTGGTGCGCGTCTTCTTAATCCCCAAAAGTTGACACAGTCTCTGAACAATCTCAGCTTCAAACTGCCGACCCTGATCACTGTGAACGACTTCCGAAATGCCATGCACTTGCACATAGTCCTCAAACAAACACTGAACTGGGCCATTTGGTTAGGAAGAGCATACAGATTTACAAACTTGGTAAAGTAGTCTTCTACTACTAACACATATCTGTTTCCCCTAGAAGTCATTGGTAATTCAAGAATGTCAGTTGCCACTCTCTGGCTCGTTCCCACACTCATTCCGCTGAGAAATGTGCCGAAGCAGGGCCTCCATGAAGATGCTGCAGTACATCAGGGATAAGCGAGGAGGGCATGACCACCTGACACTGAGCATCCCCCCGGAGGGAAGATTTAACCGCCCGGCAGAACAGTCCATTCACAACAGAAAGACGAGAAAATTCAGTCCATAATTTTCAAAGCCCCTGGGAGCTACCTCTCATCTGCCCCCGAGGCGGTCGAGAACCAGTCCTCGCAATCCAATCCAGCGCCCTACCAGTATCCGGATCAGTCTGTTGCAGCTCTCTCAGTCCAGTCCCATCGTGTGAAAGTGCATACATGAAAGACAAGTCATCTGACACACTGCCGATCTCCACGCGTTGCCCCCCAGTGGTGAGGTCAGAGGCCTGGGGGTTTACTGCGGGTGGCTGTGACAACAGAGTGTCTGTCTGTGGGACACTGGACTCCCTGTCCGAGCCAATGGCATTCACCTGGGTGGTTGCTTCCCGTGAGGTGACATTTACCATACTGGGCTCAGGATCCTGAGGTCGCCGTGAGAGAGCGTCAGCGTTAGTATGCCGTTGTCCATCCTTATGCTGTATTGACCCAGTTGAAAGGGTCCAGTTCCAATATCCATCTTGCTCTCCTTCCTGTGGGGTCCTTGCCAATAGACATGCCACGTAGACCCAACAGAGGCTTATGATCCGATGTAATGTTTGAAATTGGCGTACTGCCCACACTACAGCCCACAACTCTCTGTCGAATGTGGACCAGCGCCTTTCAGTGGGAGCGAGCAACTGACTGGCATACACCACCACTCTCTCCAGTCCTTCCCTGTCCTGAGCCAACACGGCCCCCACCGCTTCCATGGAGGCATCCATATACACCTTAAAGGGGACGTTGAAGTCAGGCATCGTAACAACCGGGGCAGATGAGAACAAAACGTCTATAGTAAGAGCACAGACTCACAAACGCTCTCACTTCAGTTGGATTCCGTGGGGTGGGCCAGGTTCTGACTTTGTGTTTCGAGGGTCCGGCTGTAAGCCATGGCGAGAAACAACATGCCCCAGGAACACTACATGATCCCGAGCCAGATG
>JBBPCS010005733.1:0-10282 GCA_037974645.1 Hollardia meadi
TGTGTGTGTGTGTGTGTGTGTGTGTGTGTGTGTGTGTGTGTATCTGTATCTGTAAAAGTGCTTGGGGAGCTAATATTAGGGAGATTGAGCATGTTAGGCCCGATAAGAAACAGCCACAGCAGGAGCCTGTAGACCTCCAATAATGTAATTGGCAAGGAGCCAGCGGCGTGCTTGGGAGACTTTTGAACAGAGCAGAAGAGAAGAGCAGGTGAGGGGGCAGTCTCTCTCTACAGGGCTTATTTAATTACTTAACTTTTTTCCCCTTACACATTCCCTCTTCCACACTCTCCCTGTTATACATTCTCCCTCTTTGATGGATGCGCAGTATATCCCTCTTACTCTCTTTGCCTGTTTCATCTTTAATACTGTGTCTCTCTCGTTGTACTTTTTAAGCTCTCCTGATTTAGGGTGAAGCCCGGGCAATGCGGTGGAGTTCAGTGGAAAGGTGGCAGAGGCTAGGGGGTGAAGGAGTTTTATTTATTGTGGGATAAGAGGTCTTATACAGAGGTGATGGGCTTAGGACTGAGAGACTCTGCCTGTATTCTGTCTCTCTAGATTGCACACACAAACCCACACACTAGATCAGAGGTCATGGGGCTTTTATTGTAACAAAACAGGCAAATGTGTGTGTGGATGTGTGTGTAACTGTATCCAATCTTTGAGCTTAATCATATTTGTAAATGTGTAAAACAATCTCTAAATGTGTACTGAGATTTGTGAATGTGTACAGCAATCTGCAAATGTGTAATTAGAATCCAAACATGCAGAATCAGATCTATGAATGTATAAAAAAAATTTCTAAATCCATAGTAAGATTTGCCAGTATATTGAGATGTATGTAAACTTATAGACAAATCTGTAAATATGTAGATAGATCTGCAAATGTGTAGACAAATTTGCAAATGTGTACATAGATATAAATGGCTGAAAAAAATTTGGTTCAAGATCTGGAAATCATAACTTTCAAATCAGGCAGACCCTTCTAAAAAAAAAAAAAAGCAAAAAATGTGGCTTTCCCCACTTTATAATTACACACAAAATCACAGAAAGCCCAGATATCACTGTTTTTCACCAACACTTAAACACAGCATGCATTTGTTGATCTGTGTGGATCTGGAGACCATGAAAAGTATCTCACATGCAAACGTAACCTGATCCGCCTGTATCAGGTGATCTGTGCACACACATTTACCTACATGTAAAAAAAAAAATACAAAAGAATGTCACAAATATTTTTCAACATTTGTATATGCATGTACACAGCATTTGTAAAAAATTTGTAAATTTCATTCTTCATTTGTAGATCATGAAATATACACTTGTGTGGCTCTTTTCAGACGAATTTCTGAGTTTCTTCCGAGTTCTCAACCTTTTGTAATGTGAGACCTACTTATGATTGTGATAGGTTTTCACCTCATACAACACACTGTGCTTTTGGCTCTGCATCATGTCTGCCATTATGAATACAAAGTCAGGGAAAGAAAAATGAAAAAAAGAGGAAAAAGATTAATTCTGCAACCCATTAGCAGAAACAGTTTCATTCTATTATTTTGAGAAATATGTCCAAACATGACTCTTTGCTGGAGTATTGTATGGGGGAGGATATCTCTTTTAACCCAAACTCTCACAAACACATAAAGGTGTTGACAATATGTCAAATATCACTTCACAAGTCATTAAAACCGGAGAGTAGCTCATTGTGAATGCCATTAGAGACAAATTGTAATATTTTGTTTAATGCTTACATAATTACATAATGTACAAATGTGACTATTAATGTATAAAATATTTGAAACTAGTATGCACACCTAATAACACAAGTAGCTTTTACATGTGTGTATTTCTGACTAGAAGTATACATATGTATCAAAGAATTATTATTTTATATTTTCATATATTTTAATTATTTTTTAGAAAAAAGACCATATTCATTAATACAATATAATTAACAATAAATGAACAATGTACTTGTCTTCTCTGAATGAGTTTGCATGTTTCGTCATTACATTATCTGTCTGGATTTGCAAAAAGTATAACATTGCTTGGCTTGACCCCATTTTTACAGATATTTTTGGAAGAAATATAAGTCAAAGTTACTGCTGTAGAAATAAAGTGCAAATTTATTACAAATATACACCAAAATTATCTCTCTTTAACAGAACAACAGTGAAATATAACAAGCTGTTTTTGATTTTATTTACGCTATCTACACACTAAGAAGCAAACAATGGCAAAGACACCAATCACCATTTCTTATCCAACCTCTTTTCCGCATCTCCTTCTTCCACTGGTGAAGTGGCATAGCAGCCTTTAGGAGACAGTATATATTAGGGCTGCACAATATTGGAAAAAAAAACTGACATTGCAATATTTTTATTATGCTGTTTTGTTTATGTTGTTTTATGTTTTCGGGATGTCCGTACGTCCGTCCCATTATTGTGAACACAATATGGACCAAAAGACTGGACCATGGGTTAAAACCATTAATTAGTTAGTATTGCCGTCAAGGCACATTTTGTTTCTAACTCATGTCTTAATGTGAGTTAGGAATCTAAAACCTTGTCAAATGCTTTGCACAATTCTGGGGGGATTTTGTCATGTTTGATATTTTTTTGCAACATATCCAAAGATTTGTTTAGTCTCATTTGTCTATTGAAATATTGGAGAGGCTGCTGTTGGTATTTTACTGAATTGTCATGGTAAACACTCTTTTTTCCTGATTTCTCCTCTATAGTTATGGCAGAGTCTATGCAACAGCAGACCCATATCACCATACAATTGGTCCTGCAGCCACATACAGTGTGGGTACTATGGTGAGTCTGTTCCCTGTTTTTTAGCTGCTCACTATCTAAATATTATACCAGACTGTGTGAGGTATCATGATGGAGTGGATTACTTGGACAATTTGATGTTTAACTTTATGGGAGACCCATTTTACACCAGACAAGGTCTACTAAAAATAAATGAATAACTCAAATAAAAAATTGGCCGATCTCCATTAAAGAGCACATTTTTATGTGTTAACTGGCTGTTTCTGTGTTGTGTTTCCCTTTTAGAGTTCCATTTTAATGCTTAATGTGAATCTTTGCCACTTCAGTAAATGAAAAAGGGACATTGCCTTACTCTCAAACTCCCTATTCAATTTCATTGGCCTGAAGCCACTTGCTTGAAATCCAATCAAGACTGAAAATTCCTCCCCACAGGAAACAGTCTCTTCAAATTTTGCAAGGGGAGACAGTCGAATGGTTAATGTTTGTATTTAGCTAAAAGCTAAAGATGAAAAGAAATCTTTCCAAAGAAAGAAACAGAGCACTGGGGAGAAAGAGAAAGTATAATTTGTTTTCTTTCGTGAGGGTGGGTCGGGACTTCCTCCAAAGATTATCAAGATGGTTCGATTTGTTATTATTATCTTGTTATGGAAGATTAAAGTAGAAAAAGAGAAAGATAGACCACAAAAGAAGGAAAAGTAGAGAAGGAGAGGAGAATTAAAGTCTGAGCAAACTGGCTGCAGCTGGTGCTGCTGCTTGGTGTAGCATATTTGACTCCAGTTGAGAGTTATGTTATAACTCAACACTAAGGCAGAGGACTCGAATGCATGACTCAAGACACACAGGTTCAAAAGCAGTTTAATTTTTACTAGCCAAAAAACAGGTTTAGTACACAAGTAGACAGTCAGCAGAGGCAAACAAATCCAAAAGGGCCAGGAGGAAGACACTAGGAAAAACAAGGGTGGAACAACAGACACAAGGTAGGCCTATGAAGACAAACTGGCAATGAGTGAATGCTACACAGAACTATACTGTATATACTGATAACTAGACAAGATAAAAAAGTCACAGGTGGATATCAGGGTGGGACAGATAATCAATACTTGCGGGAAAATACACAAGGCAGGAGTGGTCAGAAATGAGAGGGAAGGTGAGTACACATGAAAACAGAATATTCAGAAACATGACATAAACTAGAATGGCACTCAGTAGAGTACATACCTCCACCAAGGCCCAACAGCACCGTACAGCACTCAGGAAAAGACTACCCCCTTATGAAAACACGTTTAAATCCACTAGATCCAGATTTTTATTTGGATCCACACTAAGTTGTACACACTCATAGATACCAACCCTCTAAATATACCTGAATTTTTTTTAATCAATATCCATGCATTATTCCCTGGAAAATTCATGTAAATGTCGAAAAATGCCCCATCTCGCAATGTTAAAGAAAGAGATAAAGAATTCCTGGATCCACCCCTTTATCTGGATCTGCACCAAAATTTAATGGGTTCTTCTATGCCCCATCCTTCGACCAAGTTTTGTGCAAATCCATTCAGTAGTTCTTTCTGGTAACAAACAAACAAACAAACCAACAAACGGACTCGGGTGAAAACATAACCTCCTTCGTGGAGGTAACAATGACTATGTGACCTGGTGCAATGTGTCAAGTTGATGCTGAGTTGTGACATGCTTGTGGTGATAGAAATTGAAACCTGTACCACCTCCCTTGTGTGTTGTTGTCCCAACACCCCCTTAACTATCTTAGCGCAGCTGCTAGCTAAAAGCCTTCATTAATTACAACAATTTTTTCCTCTTCATTTACTTAATTTAAACAGTGGCCTGTGTTTTCCTCCTTATTACTTTGCACTTTGTCTTTTTCTCTGTCTTCAAATTACTCCTCCCTTTTTTCCATGCTCCCAAATCCCTCACCACTAATATTTATTCCCGGTTCTCAATTGTAAAAAACAACACTCAATCAAATCTCAGTCAATTTGCAATCAAACTTTACCATGACTTACATTCTGAGTTGTAGTCCCAAACAAAACTTAATAAGACCAACACCCATAAAGATAGAGGTAATAATGATCAGCCTGATAAAGGTAGAATTACGAGTTCAATCAGTAAGTTATTGTACCCACTATTTACTAGATGAGCAAAACTTTAAATTCTACTTGATCCACTCATTGTGCCTTGTGTTCTTCTTGTGGGTCCCACTTTCTATGTTCTACATAAAAGGAAAAGTTGGGATTATTTTTACTAATCACTTCTTTCGGGTCCTGTGAATTTAGGAGACAATCCTATGTGTGGCTATATACAAGATCAGATATTCTGGAATAGATTGGCCCATGGCTGAGGAGGTAGAGCAGGTCATCCACTAATTAAAATGTCAGTGGTTTGACCCCTGGCTCCAGCTGCATGTCAAAGTGTTCTTGCGCAAGATACTAACCCCAAATTGCTCCTTTTGGCTATTCCATCATTGTGTGAGTGTATAATGGCTGAGCTTAGAAATATTGTGGGGTGCTTAGGAAAAAGAAGTGCTGTACTGCTCCTGATGAGTGGGTCGACACCTTGTATCTCAGCTTCTGCCATCAGTGTATGAATGTGTATGTGAATTAGTGAATGGGTTGAATGTTTTAAGGGATCACCCTGAACCTATAGAGAGAATATAGTTGAGCAACAATTATGGGTAAGAGATCTTGATCAGAAGGAAGTCACACTTGTTAATGTGTACATACAACCAGACCGGGACACAGTTCGGGAGTTTTAATGTGTGATGGAGACTGGAAGTTTCAATATCTGATGGAGACTGGAATATCTGGTGGCACAATGTGGTTAGTGGTTAGGACTGCTGTGTCACAGCAAGAAGGTTCTGGACTGACACATGCCAGCTAGCTAGGGCCTTTCTGTGTGGAGTTTGCATGTTTTCGCCACGGCCCAAAGACATGCAAGTTATGGTTAATTGGTGACTCAAAATTGCCCATAAGTCTGAAGGTCAGCGTGAATGCTTGTTTGTCTTTATCAGCCCTGTTATGAACTGACGATTTGTCCAAGGTGTAACCCGCCTATTGCCCAATGTCAGCTGGCTCCTACTACCAGGTTGACTAAAAACCTGTCGACAGAGTTGGGATTGATCGATGTATGTAAGTCAAGATTTGACCCCTTTTAAATTTTAACTCAGACACAAACTTAAAGATTTCATGACAGGTATTAAAGATATCTCTGACCACTCAGCTGTTTCTTTAATTCTCTTTCTTCAAGCACACTCCGGCAACTTAATATAAGTATCGCCAAGTGTCGTGTGGAATGCATAAGAAGATAACAATACAAATAACAAACAATAATAATAAATGTACTCCGTAGAGTTTTAGATTTCTTTTAATCCTTACCAGTTGAAGTAACATCAAAAACAATTTACAACAAACAATTTAGTGGATTTTAAGATTCATATGGGGGGTAGAAGGCCAAGGTTTATTCAAAACACTGCAACTACCTAAAGACAAAAGGGGGCAGATCAGTACTATGTGTAAGAGACTATTGTGAGGCAGCACAATTGAGACAGTTAGCATGCTGCTGCAACATTATATAGCAAACTGGGAAGACTTTTCGCAGTTAGATATAACATTACAATCTGTATTGGGTAGCAAAACCTTATACCTTAGCAGCATTTTAATTGTTTAAATCAATTGACTAAAGTTCCTCTTAAAATCTGGTTTAAGGTACTGTAAATCACCACTACATGGAAGTCAATCTAGACTGCTGAGATGTGTTGCTTTTGACCCAGCTTTCAAGCCAACAAGAATTGGTGGGCGGTTTAAATGTTGTCAGACATGGCCATAATTTTAGCTTAAAGTTTTAAAAAAAAATTAAAAATTAACTAACATTAACAACAGAATGTGAAGAAACAACAGTGTTGAGGTTATGTCAAAGACACCTTTGTATTTTATCGTGTTATATTACTGAAGTTAGAGTAATAACCAGCCTGCCCTGGCCCATCCTGCCTCATAATACCACTTACCACTCTAGAGAGGATACTCAGATAGTCCCCTAGAGTTTCAGCTGCGAGATTTATACAAGCGGCGAGTTAGCTAAGTTTCACAAGCTCTCTTAGTATTTTTTAAGTAAAGAAAACAAACTTACAAAATGTAAAAAAAGGAAATATTCTTAGACCTATTTTCCTTACTTAACAGAATAATACAACCGTACACCTTCTGAATCCAAATTTCTCTATTTAACCAAACTAATACCAGCTTAATTGCCTTGTTAACCCATCATAAAACACATTTCATTTAAACGAGACATACAGCAATTAAAATAAAACTCACCAAAACTATCTTGGTTTGTCTTTTCACTATCACCTCTAATTTATCAAAGTAAATCCTACATTCACAGAGTAAGATGTGAAAATATTCTATCTGCACATCATTTTAGCTCACTGCTGATGGCTGACTATCTACCTGTTCTACCACTTCACCTCTCTCCTGTACCCACTTGCCATGCCCTGTTGTCCTCGAAGTCATAGTCTTCATTGGAGCCACTGTAAATCACCTTTGTTCTGTATCCCCTGTCGTCAAACTGGCCTCCACTGGTCTCAGAGACAGTGTCCGTTCCCAGTTAGGTTTCCAGCCATTTTCAGACTGTAGAGCCCGGTTGAGCTGAACCAACCTGCCCGTGGTGACTCAAGGTGATACGAGGTCGCGATCTAGGCAGTCTTCAGTCAACTTTAGGGGCACTAGCTCCACTGCTAACTGAGCTTTATAACTGAGCTGCTATAGCTACAACCAAAGATAATTGCAGAGTCTAAGATAAGTACAGTAAAGTGGGCTGTTGATGGTGGTTACCCTGGTGGTATGCTGCCCCCTTTTATTATTTATTACTTATTTTTGGAGGTCCTCTCAAATTGTGGCTATAATTTACAAAATGCACCTTTAAGTATTGGTATAGAAATGGCATTATTCTTACTGCTCAATTTAATCAAAGGGAGAACTGGATTACTTTCAGAAAATCTCAGACATACATGTATATGGTTCAGATAAATTGGATTGATAATTTAATATTTGCAAACTAGAGCTAACTTTAATAATGAGATCAAATCCATGGAGCACTGTGATACCAATTTAATTGACATAGTTATTGACTATTTTTGATCTATAAAAAAAAGGACAACAGGAAACTTGTTTCAAAATTATACATCAATCTATTAAGAGACATTCAACAAATATGGTCGGACTAAAATGGAAACATCTGCAATCGTAATTTCAGAGGAAAAGTGGTTAAATGTGTGCTCTGTACAGTCCTCTTCCACAAGTCCAGGTCTTTGGAAAGAAATCTGTTGGCAGAATTTGATTAGATATTTTGTAATGCCCAAGTTAAAATGAGTACAGACAGATGAGGTGGAAAGGGGTCTATGTTGGAGGAAATGTGGAGAACAGCTGGCAGATCATTTCAGTATATTCTGCAGCTTCCCAGCCATCGGATCATATTGGCAGGAGTTAATATGAGCAAAAAAGAATATTTTTGTTGACAGAATTGACAATCTATTTGTGCAATATTGTTGCAGCTCATTTATTGGTGCAAGACAAACATTTATCAAACATGTTATTATCACCCAGAAAGCTGTAACACAAAAATGGCGAACCTCTAACAAAGACCAACTGTATGGACACTGTAACTAATCTTCAAAGTATGGAGAGAATGACTTTTTCTCTAAATCTACGGGTTGGAAAAATGATTGCTGATTGGTCATATACATACAGCAATAACATACACAATCAAATTCTTTTACTTACTTACTTTCTGAACTACATTTTGCAAAAATCCCTCTAAATTAGAGGCAAGTGGAAAAAGGGAAGAATGTTTCTTTGGAGGAAAGAGAGGAGTTAATTTTAATATCAAATAACAAAGGTTCTACATTGAATACTGATTGGAGCTTTTTCATCTTTGATGTTGCAGGCTAGCCTTTACAGAGGAGGGTGCAGTCGCTTCACTCCCTACTAGAAAAAGAGGGAGACACGTCCCTTTCCTTCCCCGCAAAACAGACAAAAAACAGCAACAAATGAAATCACTAAATATCCATCTTCATCCTGTCAATGAAAAACAAAGTGCTTAAAAGTGGCAAATGTGACCCTGAAATGCAAGAATCCTTCTCAAGTTGCTTGCCCATTTACAGGGTCTACTGATTGTCATATATTAATGTAATGTGCTAATTTTGGAAAGGAACATTTTGTTGCTCAGTGTTTACTTGAATGTATTTGCATTGAACATGTTTGTAGTAGAAAAACGACAATGGTAGTCAATGTGGACAAAGTGAGGACAGAGTTGAAATGGGAAACTTTTACTCTCCTTCCTCACTCTTTTCCTCTCTAAGTTATTGGCCCGCAACTCAGCTCCTAGCATTTTGCACTAGTTTTAATTCCTAATTCCTAATGTAATTTCCCTACCTTTATTGTTCCAGTTAGTCATTTCCCCATATGCAATAAGAGCACTAATGTTCAGCAATTCCAGTTTGAGAAACAAATTTTAGACTGGATTTATTGAGTAAATCATATAGCCATTCCACCTCCTTAGAAAACTTTTAAGTGAGCCAATAAAACTGGAGCTGAGTTTCAGACTAACATAACCGGGTGCAGAGCTGTTCAACCCAAAGGAGGTGAAACTGCAACAAAATTACTACCAGGATACATTATGAAGACCAGAATCTGAAAGGTTGTTTTACTGAATCTTAATCCAGGAGGAAGCGATGTAAAGCAGAGTGTGAGCAAGAGCTATGGCAGCCATTGCAAAATGGGCAGCAGTGTGTCCATGGATCGTTGGCTTAGTGCCAGTAGCAGGAAGTATCCCATTACTGCTGAATGACATTTGAGGAGAAAACTACATTATTTCTAAGCAGCACTTCTCATTGTTTCATGTCTCCTCATGGCCTGCACATTCGCAATAAACCCACATTTGCTATTATGACATGTTTGTCTTCTTAGTAAACAAAGGAGAGAGTGCGATTTACTTGAATTAATTTTTATTACTTACAAACACATCTTAATACTATGTTTATGTTAAAGCTGCATTAACTGCATTTTGCCCACTAGGGGCAGAAAAACATTTAAACTGCCAGCAAATATCAGAGGCTAACGTGTCAGCCATAAGAATTGTCTACTTTCACATCCAGCACACACAGAGCATCAAATTATCATTAATTTGGGGTCGTGTTTGTGTCCAGATGATGAATTTCCAATAAAGTCCAATATTTACTTTCCTATTAGCACTGTTTTTTTCTACACCAGCCTGATGATTGGACTTCCACCCTATTCAGCCAGATATCCTACTCATCAAAGCTCTACCGAATTATCAGTGAATGACATGTACAGGGCTGCCCCTCCCTAAACGCAGAACAAGCGCTGTGCGTAATAATAATAATAATAATCTTTATTTATAGAGCACTTTTAAATTACAAAGTGCTTCACATGTGTAAAAAGAATAAAATAAACATCCAGGAAAATAAAACAGACAACTCTTTA